>JANSTS010011353.1:23663-37874 GCA_026546915.1 Sylvicola fuscatus
AAAAACACATACTCGTATATTTGTTTGATATGTTTTTATATTCTAGATTTTGACTGAATATTTGATGGAAATGCGTTAAAAATAAAATATGTGCCAGATGAGCCCAGCGACAATAAAATGGGACAGATGGACATACTTTTTACATAAATACGTGTACGAAATTTAAACTCATACGTCGTTTGGTGTAATGTTTAAATTCTAGCAAAACTCGTAATGAATAAAAAATGTATGTTGGGTCGATCATCACACGTACGCCGCGCCGCGCCGTACAGGCTCGACTAAATAATTTGTGATTTGGATGTTAAATGGGGTGTTTTCTTCATGTGGTGCTACAGCCCAGTTATGTGAGATGAATTTATTCTGTGTCACTTAGACTATTGAATCGTAAACCCCTTCAAAGGTGATAAAACGGTGTCTGCAAGCCTTTGTTTTTACCTTCACGATATTTTGGGCGTGGTCGTTCAATAAATGCTCCAAATGCCAAATGCATTCGAATAAAAGTATCATTGAGATGATCTTCTTTGCTCCAATTGTTTTTCTAATTGACATGAAAAAATTAACTTAACCAAAATACTTACGAAGTGTAGCCTAGAGAAATTTGTAAATTGCTGAAAAATGCTTGATTCGTTGGAAGAAACTTTTGTAAATAATTCTCAAAAATTACAAATTAACTGTCGTTAAATATTACATTTATTCTATTATTTATTTATTATAAACGAAATACAAAAAAAAAACTTTTTCTATTATCAAATCATTGTCACAAAATACGTATTTTAAACATTACAAGATAACCTATTGTACATTATAAGATTACATTCGGTAAAAATAGACGAGCTGCACTTAAAATATGGCATATCCCGAGAAAATGAAAGAAAAATGGGTAAAAGTTGTTTCTGACGTTACAAACGGACGAAAGTCCCACCGACCAGTCGTAAATGCAAGGTCGTTGAAGACCCTCGCCCGGTCGTACCATACATGTTTGTAAACCCAAAGTTAAGTGTCACTAAAAGCTCGAAGAATCACTTACCGACAATATTCACTGGTGAAAAGCTTTTTTTCTGCCATATAAGGCCGTAAGCTGGTACATGCAATTCCACAAAAGCTGCACTAGATTCGCACTGACAAAGACTGGCGACTGGAGGGTTTCTCAATGGTAAAAGCAACAAAGAAGCACGGATAGTCGATGAAGCTTAGAAAATATGTTTTTTGTCCATACAAAAGTATTGGCCGCTCTCCAAGTCCTTCAATTCTGATGAGGACATTTTCCGAGCGCAGGCGAGTGTGTGTGTGTGTGTGTTTGTGTATGTTCCATTTGTGCAAATAAAGACGCAATCTCATTACCAGTATAGGCAGTATGTGCCGTGATCGCATGATGCAAACGCTGACTAATCCGCCTACCCGTTGTGTGCTGTGTGCATCATATTCCACATATGTATACAAACTGATTAAAAGCTCCAGGGCTCGGTCGAGTTGAATGCGGTGGCTCCAAATGGTGAGCCGACCGGGAAGACATGCAATGTATAAAAAGAAAAACTGTATATTTGCGAAAAAGAAAGAAAGAAAGAAATGCCATGAAGATTGAAACGCCGCCACCGCCGCCGCCGCCGCACTGCGCCGTCCGACTGCCGTACGATGTAAAATTAAATTTGTCTATTTGCAGTTCAGACTGACGTCAGCTTTCCCCGCAGTGCCGGCGATCCTCCTCTGTCTCGCGCACATGGACGCCCGTTCCTACGGCCTGTGTTGTATGTAAATTGTAAATTTTGGACGAGGAAATAGATGGAGAGAACACTTTGTATAAAAATATTTTCAGGCCAGTTGGTTTGGCGCAAAAAAAAAGAAAAGAAGAAGAAACAGACGAAGAATAAGAAGAAGAAACAAGACGACGAAGAAGAACGGGCAGAACTTGCACGCGTTTTTCGCCCCATTTTTATTTGGCAAATGTCATTAAACTCGAGGTTAAAATGAAAATTTATACTCATTCGTTGTGTGTGCTTTTCCCTTCTCGTTTATTGTTTTTTTATTTTTCTTAATTTTCATCTTCTTGACTGGTTTAGAGCCGCGGCTGTTTTGCTTGACCACTTCTCTCAACCGCACTGTTAACACCGTCCTTCGTATTTTTTTTTGTTGCTCGCTTTATGCTGCTTGCTGATGATCTTTTCTACAGGCGCTTTATGTGTCTCCAAATTTTTACATGATTAAATGTCGTTTTGGTGATAAATGGCGTGGATGTGTGATCTCTGGACTCTGTTCGTGAACGACATCACGCCATTTGACTTTGATGGAAAGTCTGCATATTAAAAAAAAACCTGTTAGAAATCTGTTAATTTTATAGTAATTTTTCATTCCTAATCAAGTTTATTACATCCGTATGAAGCAGCTGGAACCAAAACAAATGGTATTTCCTTTCCTATAATATAATCAACATAATCAAATATTAAGAAACAAATTGAAACTATTTTAAGAAAGCACAATTAATTGGTTATAACTCATTTGACCGAGATAATGCGTGAGAATACTAAAAGTCAAGGCGAAATGCAAAAGATCAGCCAACATAGATTGCGTATTATAATTCTGTTTAAATAAAATTACTGTACAATCGCATAATGACTGAAGTCTAATTTTAGATCAACGAAAACCGCGTCTAAATATTCACTGAATCGAGTGGAAATTTTCCGTGTTATCAATTCGTTTCACAACAACGAAAAACCTATTCTGAACAACACAAAAGATTGGAAATATACTTCAGTAACAATTTAAATCATAATAATGGCAAATGTTATTTTAAAAACTCTAAAAGCCAAGTTCCCGTACAAAAGTTTTCAATTATGTTTCAAAGTTTCATGACCCGTGACCGTCTAGACTCGAGTCGAGAGTATTGACTGAAACCCTCCCTGATTCACAAAAAAAGCACAAACACATGTATAACTTACACGAAACTACCTCTTCTCCGAATGCATTATGTATGACGGAAGTGATGCAGTAACGAACGGCAAAAGTGTATATCCGCCGCAATTAGGACTTGGCCACTTACTTAAAACATAAGAGTAATTATCAAAAACAACACAATCCATTAAAATTCATCCATCTTGGAGCACTATTCGAGTCGGAATAAATGGCGGACACAAATTGTTAGCGCACCGAACAGCCATCGAGCGAACAGAAACGCCGCAACTTTTTTGGATAATCCCCAATTTTTATCTTTAAACTATCCCTACCGCCCCACCATTTCCCATTATCCTTGCAGCACCATAAATTGTAAATTACACTTGAAGAAAAGCACTGAACACACATAAGTCGGCTAGCGCGAACACTGGCACATCCACTGGCGTATTGGCAAATGAATGGACAATATTGTGTGGACATGCGGATGTGGGATGAAAATGTCCATTAAATACGGCAGCCGATGCGCGCATGTATTTTGTATGTCGCTATGTACACAGCGTTCAGGATGCGCTCTGTGAAAGCTCTGCATTCCAATTAAAGCATAATAAATAACTGAGCACAGGGCACTTTGTTCTTGCGCTTGGAAGCTGCTGGATATGCTTCTGTTAAAGTTATCCTGTTTTTGTTGTTGTCGGCTTTTTGGACATTTAAAGCGGAATGTACGTGTACACAAAATGGAGGCGACATCTCCCCCTCTCTGGGTGTTGTGCATCCTGTTGTATATGGCAATAAAGCCGACCGGTTCGCATAAATACAGCAACTGCAGTGTCCTAAATTTATTCGCTGCCGTCCCGTTACAATACCAATTCGCATACATTTATAGCTCTGGGAGACAATTCAAATGTATGCGCTACATGCGGAAATGGCACACTCGCACTTCCGACTCCCGGCCACCCCAAAACGGTTCGTTCTGCAGTGCTTTGTGCCGCTGTCGTGCTCTAATTTTCAATCACACCTCAACTTCATTGCGATGGTTGTTGGCCTCCTCGGCGTGTACGACTGCATTGCATGAATGGCTAAGACATTTTTAACTATCAATGCTCGTGCAGATGATGGAAAAGACAAAGTGAATGCGGAAGAGAGAATACCATAGGAAATCTTTAGAATCTTTGTGCCGCCACGTAATAAATGCACTTGGCGCATTCCGCCTATAAATGTGGCGCACTAGAAGGCCCGCCTTGTCTAGCCCCAGCGACGCTGTATGTCTATTCAGACGCGAATAATATGATCCCGTGTGGATATCGAATTTCATTGACGTCGGCTGGCGTGGATGATTAGCTTTTTTGTGTTATTCAATGCACAATTATTGTTTCGACAAGAATTGTGCGCTCAATGAATGCTTGCGTCTATAACAGTTTATTGGAGCACATCTTTTGTACAGCTTCTTCTTCGGCGGTGCTCGTACGCAGAGAACTTTGGCGCATTGCTGATACTTTTGTGTGTGATTTAATGCAATCGTTGATACAACAACAAAAAAAACGCCACACAAAACACGCAGATGAAAATTCTATTGTGAAAAATGGAAATGGTATTATACTTAAGTTATTCGTCATAACGCGCAAAGAAAAAGTGGAATAGTGCAGTGGATTCGATTAAAAGCACAAAGAACTTAAATTGTATGTTTTCGTGCCACTGCAATATGCATATTGATTCTTTATATTAATTGGTTGAGGCACGAATGCCGGCACAATTGAGGCAACATCATAAAAAGTCAAAGTTTCCACAAACTCAGTGCCGTGGAAATCCAAATAGACAATTCACCGTGGTTGCTCCAGTTTACAAATACATTTAATTTGGTTCCAAATGTGGCATTGGGACCAGCTAATCAACTGCCATTGGATAATTAGCGGGCTCTATTGGGATTGTTCTCTAATGACACTTCATTTGTCGAACAAAACTTCCAACATAATTGATTGTTATCGCTTATCGTGCTTGAACTATGTTGACGCACGCAACTACATGGTTTGGTATGTGCAACCGCCGTTTTACCGCAACTTTTATTTTGGTAAAACGTGATTTACATGCAACTATACTAATTTCGACTGATTATTCTTTCAAGTATTTTCTTACCTTTTCCAATTAATATTATTAGTGAGGGCAAAGCTCCAAATGCAGGAAAAAAATGCGATAAGAGGGGGACAAATGTTTACTTTTGTGAACTCATTTCGTTTATTGAACTTTTCGAGGAATATTTAATATTTTAAAGTGCAAAACAAACGCGCTTTATCACCTCGACATTTTCCACGAACTTCGTTACGCCGAGAGAAAACAAAAAAAAAACATTGTGGGACGTGCCCATTGCCCACAAGTAAAATCAGCCAGCACAGACGGAAATTGTGGGCGACACATTTCCACTGGGGGATTGTATAACTTATGTACACACAGCGTTTAGATTCCAGATGATACGCAATGTATCTTATTATTCGGGTGGGTATCGCCAAAAAATGAAACAAAAAAAAAAGTGGGGGACTGGGGGTGCAACGTGGGCTGTATAGATTATTTGATGACGCAAAAGTGGCGAAAGATGACGTGATCATGCAGAAGGATTATGATGTGACACGGATTGAATATTTACATACAAATAGGGGATGGAAATAGCACGAAAATATTGACGTTTCGGCGGTTTTTTTTTTTATCTCTGCAAAATGTGCGATTTTTGTTGTTGCTGCAATCACAGTTGATGCAAGATTGAATGATATGCTCGCTCTGCAGATGATGCGAAAATCAGAAACACGTAACATTCAATTGTATGCTCGAGTCTATATGTTGGCGGAGTAGCTAAGGGTGAGGCGGGCGTGGTGAAAAGCTCAGTGTATTATATATTTATAGCCGCACAGAAACTGCGATAGCGTTTAAATTTTATTTTCTTCGAGTACAAACACAGATATTGTAAGATTGAGACTCTTGTACATGATTTGTAGCCGCTGTGTAAATATGCTGTATGGCTGAATGTTTACACTGCAGTCGCATATTAATGTGATTTATCGCTTTCAAGTGAAAAATGGAATTTTCAATTATAAATTTTCCCTGTCACTTGTATTGTCTTAAGACACGAATGACTTCAGGGTTAATAAACAGAAATACCGCCCACGGCAATTATTAATGAAGCTACAAATTGAGTGTGCATTTTCTATAGAAATATTAATTTTGGAGGCTGTAGAGCATAGAGAATCGGCCTATTATGCGGCATATGCTGCTATGCGTATAATTTAAGATCAACTACATATGCCGCGATGCCGCAATAACACTTGACTCGGCTGAAGGGGTGGTTTGATAAACGTATCACGTATGTGGCGAACATGATGATGGCATCGCATCATCCATTTTTTTTTTTTTTTGCTAAATGGTATCTGCTGAAAATGACGCAACATCATCTCACACGAATAGTCACTTGAAAGGCGATCCACACTGAGTCACATATGGGTGTGAGCTCTCACTCAGTGTGTGCTCGTACGCACTTATAATGTGATTCAGAGAAAGGATGCAGCGCAGGACTTTGCTCTTTTGATGACATCAATTTTTCTATTTCGAGCGAAAATCGCTTCGATCTCATGTCGGAATGTCGAAAATGACTTGCTCAATTTGTATTTAATGTGCGGCTTATTTTTTGTGCGGAAACGCCTCAATCTTGAATTTGTAAGTCGACGCAATTCCCCACGAATTTGTAAAGAGAATTTTCTGTCGTTTGCTTAATTGAATCTAATTATTTCCGTTTTTGTTCAAAATCATTGGGCACACGAAAATATCCTTAACGATTTTATCGGTATAATTCTTATTGGGCGAATTTCGCCTTGGATTAGAAATAAATCATCTTTAAAAATGATGCACGTACAGCTTTGATTTGCGAAACAAAAGCATTCGATCATAACTTTCACGACAATTCATTATTGCTGTACATAATGCAAAGGAACACATAGAGACCTATGTATAGTGCACTATAATATGAAGTTTTCGAAAGCTTACATTGCGTCATTTATATCTGCACGTATTCGAACTTGCGACAAGACAATAGAGCTAGATAAATGTGGCCACTTTGTCACGTTCAAATTTTATTCTCCTTAAACCTCTTCGAAGAAGGACGTACGATGAGAAATGTGCTTGTTTGTATACGTAAAATTATAAAAGTTCGTATAAAATGAAAATTTTGAACTAAAGCATTTTTTGCGATGAAAACGTGTAACAAAAACTAGGTCTAACTCAAAGAAATACAATTAAACTTGACATATAATTAGGTAATTAGGAAGTTAAACGTTACAAAACCACATTCATTTAATTCCAATTCATTAAAAAAACATTTACTATCTTGTAATTAATTACTGTAGAATTTGAGGTGAATAAAAGGTAATTAGAAGCGTATTTCAATAGCTGAAAGTTTAGAATATTGACGTAGCGGAAAATGAAAGGAAAGAAAAGCGAGGATCACACCTTAAAAGCTCACGCGCAAGCTCAACTGAAAATGCTTTGGCATATGGTTGAATAAACTTACGCGTATGGTAACATCATTATAATTTGAACATAAATTGCGGTACATATTTGGTATTCCATGACACAACGGATTAATGGATAGCGAATTTTTGGTGAAAAATATCTTTGAAAAAGGAAAAACATAATCGCATAGAACAATTTAAATCAAATTAAACAAAACGAATGCTAAAAAAGTTCTATTTCAAGAATATTAATGGCAACCATGATTTGAATCGAATCCCGGCGCTCAATGTCAGCATCATGTATCTTGTGTATGTTGGTTCGGTCCAATCATTTATCGGCTGCGGCATAGTGTTCTCATGTGTGATGTGTCGTATGTAAATGCGTTGGCACACACAAATGCGGCCGCGTACCACTGATTTTTAATGCTGAGCTTGTGGTGGATGCGTGCCGCGCTCGTAGTCTATAAATTAAACCGGATTATTTCTTCTCTTGTACATCGCGATCTCGAAATATGTGGCACGTGTAGCCCCCCATTCGCGCTACATATACGAACAAACGTCTAATAGATTCCTATATACGCACATTTTTGTTGTTGAAATTCCTCACCAAATTCCTGACATTACAGCCTCAAAATGCTGGAAATAATCGAGCAAGGCGCCACAAAATTTAATTTCGAATATTTATTGTTGAAAACAAGGCGTGAACCGTTTACAGAACTGATAGAAAATCCAACGAAAATGTGAAAAATGTTATCGCCCATCTTTTCCTGTGCGCAAAAGCTTATCGACTGCGACAGCTTAATTCTGAATTCGCACACACGACAGACTTTGGCAAAATCTAAATTATATTAACACATTTACTGTATATTATATCAATTTCCACGTAACCATACGGCAATTAGTACATCAGATAAGGTTGATTACAAAAAAAAAAAAGAATTCTGATCTTTTACTGAATACATTTTACTTCTTAAACTTGCAAAAGAAAAGCAAATCTTATAATTTGTCGAAAAGGAAAGCCGACGGACCGACCAGCTGTGAAAATGTTTGAATCCACTTTTATGCCACGATTGCCATATTTAATTCAACGTCGCCACCAGTCTGAATTTTGTAGGTTTTCTGTGGCCATAAATGGTGACTTGGTGAGCAATTGTTGGCGCATATATGCTTTTCTATATGTACAAAAGCCAGCCGAAAGCCCGGAGAATAGGAACACATACAGCAAGGCCGACTGACGAGTCGCACACAAGACGGTACAAAAGTTGAAGAATGTGAAAATTTTAACTCGCTTAAACGAAGGCGTACGTACACACAAGACCATCTACGCCGATAACTACGAGCAGCGCCGCTTTTCAAGTATGCGCCATAATGTACGCGTTATGTAACCGCATCTTTAAATTTACAGTTCTGGAATTCGAAAATTGCGTACATTTGTGATTTATAGTCTTCCCCCCACAGCTGATTACTACATACCAGAACCACCATCGTTTTTGACGCAGTGGCCTCTCCCGGCAGCCGCCACGCGACGCGCAAATGCAATTCGTGTGTATGTGTATGTGTGAGTGTGTGTGTGCGTGCGTGTGTGTCAGTTTGTGCGACAACCCTTTATACGGCATCAGCATTACTGCTACAACATCCGGTTAAAGCTTTCAGCTTTCAGCTTTCAAGTGGTGTCAGCACATTCCGAACGGCATGAGGTCATAATTATATCCTTTTTCAGTTTCAGCGAATGAAAAACGTGGGTCCTTTAAAATACAAAATGTCGACCAGATGAGGTCATGCACACTGCGCCCCTGCATTCCGGTTTTCGTTTTTACTTCTTCTTTTTTTTCAAAGTTTGATTTATGCGCTTTAAGTCACACGTCACATTTGATGATATGTATATCACGAGTTTTTGGCCGTTATCAAATTATTACACAAAATCATTTTTCCCAAAGTATGAATTTGATTTAAATTAACATTTCGTTTCCGTTTTTCTAAAGTTTTCTTCGCCTTTGTGAGATTACACGTTCCCAATTGCGTCCAATGTTCAGTGTCATTTGCTTAATATTAAGTAGATATGAGCTTAGCACCAGTTTAGCGAATTTCTTTTTTGTACAAATTATTACATAACCGCCATATTTGATGCAACGTAATCGTTTTATACCGACCGAATTTAACACGGACCACATTTTTTAAACTCACACGCCAGCGTTTTAGTGTAGAGGCGAGTCAAGATAACGATTTTCTTACACAAATTGTTTTTCGTTTGAGGTGGAATCAAAGCGATTAAAAATTATCTGCGACTGTTCACGAATTTATTTGAAAAGCTTTAAGCTTGTATCTGTCTTTTATTTGGGGCTGTATTCATTTACTGAATGCCACGTTTTATTCTTCACAAAACTCCTTTAGAATGTTTAATAGTTGAGGCACTGTGAATTGTTTCTATATTTAAAAATCACTTTTAATTAAAAATACTTGTGTTTAATCACTGTCAGCAAACGCTGTTGTAGACTTGTAAAAAATTTCAATAATCTTGAAACAGTGCCTTGAGAAGAGGCTTCACAACTGTACAAGAATTGAGGGAAAACTGTAAAAACACCGGTTCCGAGCGGCTCGAGAGCTCTCTATCAACTAAAGCGAATCATCCGAATGGGAAATTAAAATGAAAATATGCGAGGAGAGGACAAAAAATTCTTCTTTTTTTTTGCTTTTATCGCGTGGCGTTTTTTCCATCTGTTTCCTCCTCTCACTCGTCGCGCGCGCACTGTTTTCTTTATTTCCAATGTATATATGAAATAAGTTTAGTGCACATACGCCTATACGGATTGTCCGTAGTCGCGTTTGGCGTATGTACAACGTACAGCGGGAACGTCTGGCGCGTTCCGACGATGATTGCCAATCCGGTGTATATGGGCGCACAAGATACACAGTGCGGCACACAACTTTTCCTCGACTCTGGATCCCTCGGTCGCTTCCTGCGCTTCCTCCCCCTCCTGCTTTGCTCCCCAATGCGACGCTCGAGTCGCCAACCTCCCCCTACCAGTCGCGCACCGTTCCCCTGCAAAGACCGCGGTCTTCGTCGTTGGCGTCGTCGCTTCCCGCATCATCGGCAGCAGCGCCGGCCACACAGTCCCCCCCGCCGCTCGGCGCTTTAGCCTCCCTCGTGCGCGCACACTTAAAAAAGCAAAGCCCCCCTAAATCCCCAAACCCACGGAGTCGAGCCGGCAACTTTCGCACACTCGCACGCTCGCACCACACAGCCGCCACATTGATTATGTGGTAGTCGAGGGTCCCCCCAATGTACGTCGCTCCACATCGCACACACACGAACGCGGCGAAACACGCGCGCTCCAACGCCGACTGACGACGTCGCTATTTTGTGCTTATATTAATATACTTAAATGTTATGTATTTGAGGTATGGTACATATGGCATATAAACGGCATATATATATATGTGCATGCATATGAGCGGGTAGCGAACTTGCGCAGTGCAAAAAATCATATCGCTTCAGAAAATGGACTGAGCTGTGGCCTGTGAGCATGCCAATATATAATATCCAAAGTAGATTCTGTGGTCATAAAGTATGTTTAAACATGTTTTGCCATATGCAGATCCAGCATATGTACAGCTACAACGAGTATATGTACTTATAGGCATTAGATATCAGGTCGTATGAATATGTGTTATGCACACATGCTTACGCCATGCTAATTAATTTTTTTTTTTTTTTTTTGATAAAAGCCTTCGTGTAGTCGGCGGGCCACGGCTCCAAATGTATAAATACCGCCGAGTTTTTCTGCCTTTTAATTTTATCGACCACAACAATTGGCCCGTGTGTGAGATTAATTATTGCAGTCACATTACGATTAGAACTTACTAAATGCGTCTGCTCCATCAAGCATAGTACAGCGAGTTTGGTAGTGATAAGTTTCGGGACCGATGGGCATTGGGTTGAGGGAGGCGAGCCGGTGCCGGTGGTGCAACAAAAACCCAAGGCAATCGTGCACTAGCCAAATCGACAAACTTTCCACTACGCAAAGTACATACGTGCATATGTGATATGTATGAGGTGGGCAATTTTGGCACACTGCAACAGCGGCGTACTCTCTGCCCGACTGCTGCAAATTTTGCCGAGCTTTATTCGGCTAGCTTAGAACTTCTAGAAAGGGGGAGGCTTTGCTGACGAATCAACGAAAAAGCTCCGCTCGATGGAATGCTTAGAATTTCACTTATTAACTTCACTCAAAGTCTGTATAGAGTTAATTTAAAATAAGACATATGGGGCTATGTACATTGTAAATGGATTCCTGAATGGAATATTAGCTTGTAATACTTAGTTTCGAGCTATTCCATTGTACATAATTCATTAATTATTCATTACACTTCGTAAAGTATTCCTCATACGAGTTGTATGATTATGGAATGAAAAAGAATATTCTTTTCTGTGTCTGAGGGAGAAAACCATCTTTTTAAAACGATCCCTAATGCATTCTTCTGTATTTTTATTTGCATTTAATAAATAATAATGGTGTAATACGACATTGTTAGGTTAGGTTAACTTTTTTTTTTAATGCAAAGTGCAAAATATATCAACAAATTCTCGGCCTAAGTTCGATCTGAGCGTAAAACCTCTGATATGGTTCAATCACGACATCAGGATTGGATTTGCATGTCGGTATTATTAATAATTACCAATTACTAATTTGCTTCTTTCGTTTCAAACCAGAAGATCCATAAAAAATATGCTTCACAGATTAACATACAAATGTTTTGCGAGGAAATCTCGGCACTATCTATACGTATAGTGTACGTATGTATTCAGAATGTTTGGTCGATTGGACCTTGACAAGGCCGGTCATAAATGTCTCATAACTGTAACATGTATATAAAAACGGCCGTCTGAAACTTAAGCTCTTTTATGCAAATAATGCTCGTCGAAGTCAGTGTAGAAACCGCAGAGAATTTTACTTTATACCTATGGGCGCCGTATGGCTTCCATATGCGTCTTAATATGAATTCATGTACCGTTTTGCTGTTAATGGCGATACCATCATTGGGAAAATACGTTATGAACAAGATATTGAGGCTACGTCAATGTGTTGGAATTTGATACAAAACTGTGATTCATTCATACAGTGACAATAAAAAACATTCGCTTCTGTTTCATTAATGATATGGCACGAATTTCGTTGAAATCTTCAAGAAAACACCAACATTTTGGAATACACGACACGTTCCACAATTTACTTAAAACCAGAGAGTTAAATATGAGTTTTTACATACCAGAAAACACAGAAATTCAATTTTTTTTGTCGTCGCCACTTCTCACATGATTCAGTCACTATCGGCGGACGGCGCCCCATACACTGACACACGACACACCTACAGCTCCTTCTGGCCGATATGCCTTAGACCTAATAAGCGCCGTACAATGCCACCTAATAATATCACAGTCGCCGCCAACATCGTTTTATCTACTAAAAACCGTGTCTGAAAAGCATAGCGCCATGCGCTTTTCCTGAACCCACCTGTTGCATGTGCCGTGGCATTCGGCCCGTTCGCTCGGAGCAGGCGCACTGCACACTGCCCATGCCGCGTACGCAGTTCGCGGGCCGCAGCGCTTCAATTCTACACTGTAATTTCATATATGGCCCCATGCATATTCCACGAGCACACATTCGGCATCCAACATTATATTATGTATATGAGTTTAAGTTTTATTACATATTAAATATACATAGTATGCACAGTAATGCGTGGAATGGCGGGGAGCGGGAGGGGTTGGAGGGGGGCGCAATGGAGCGGCAAAAAAGCGAGCGCATATTCTTATTGTGTGTAATGATGTAATGTGTATGCGCCGTGCGGATTATGTATGCCCAGTTTTACGACTCCTACCCTCGCGCAAGCGAATCATTGTTGGTAGTTGTTGTCAACTGCGGCTGTACAAGTAAATGCGGGAAAAAAACGTTATTTCGTGTTAAATACAATATATTAGGCAAAGCACATGAATCAGGCGCTTCGTGCAGCCAGCGAAGGGGGTGCTTTTGCATTCAAGTTTGTCGAGCTTCAGCCGGCTGTAATTTAATCACATACGAGTACACCACGCATATATGCTAGTTGTGACTCACGTTACTTGCTCTCGCACTGAATTGGTAGATTATGTTGGGTCGACGTTGTGTAATAACTTTATTACTCACTTTGTCTACGCTCCAAATAAATATGATTGGACTGTTCGTAATTATGGTGTTTTAGCATGAATGTGCGGCAATTATTTGAGTGTGTGTTAAGTAGAGGGTTTTTTTTGGGTCGTTGAACTTGGAAAGTTTTCTGTTTTATAATTGAATTATAAATGGAAAACCTTAACTTACATGAATTAAATGAACTCAATAAAGATATACAATTTTGAAATCAATGGCAATCACCTGTAAGTTATGTTATTCCCGAATGGAGGAAGAATGAGTGAACATCATGACTCAAACTCCTTAATCGAGTGACTCAGAAGATACTTAGGATTTTTTCATAACAGTCACATTTTATTGAATAAAATTGTTTTAACATCAAATAACAAGTATGCTATAAAAAATTCTAAAGCGATTTAATTGCTGCAACAACTTAACAAGAGTGGTCTTTTCAAATTCTTAAATTAAAGAAAATTTTGCAGCGTTGGTCTTATGATATTTTTATATTATTACCATTATACCATTATAAGGTTAATTAACTTAACAATTTATTACGACAAATCGACGCCAAAGAAATTCGTGACTCTTTATTATACAAACCTAATAGACAAAGGCTTCCCTTTTTTATTGTACTAAATATACGAAAATGTAGTCATTGTTTTATAATTTAAAGT
>JANSTS010011364.1:0-21823 GCA_026546915.1 Sylvicola fuscatus
TTTAGCTGCAAAAAAATTATAAAAATATTTCCTTGCTTAATGACACATTTGGTGTGGCATTTAGACGTATATAACTCTTACGCCGGCTCTCCCTGCCGCGTGTTTTATTTTGACTTTAATAGGTCTGGCAATTCAATTCCTCATTTTAAAATAATTTCTATATAATATTTAAACTTTCAGTGCCGGAAATTGTAAGATTCTAATTTTATAAAAAACATTTATTGTGAAAATCGTCCAAACTAATTAAGCCATTTCTAACATGTCATGCCCGTAAAAGTGGTAACCATTTGCGAAAAGCAGAATTCGTGTGCCATTTTAGCTCTTTAATTTTTAATGTTTCTATCGCACTCGAAATATGGAAGCTAACGTTTCTCACGCACATGATGATGTTATCATATGAGTTATGAAGAATTAGGATGATATAGGCTTTTACTACAAATAAAACTAGAAATTTAAAGGATTTACGAGCTCATGGGCTGGTAAATGAAACAAAACGACATCAGCATACGACCTTACATCTATTAAAGTGACTTTTCATCATGTTTATTTCCGCATTTATCACGCCAAACAATTAAATAGACATTGACCCAAAAACTTACATATACACTTTCAATTTAATAACAAATAACAATCTCAAACTCATCATGATATGCCTGGAAAAAGTTATTGCACTATACAAAATGCACGCAATGAAGTTCCGGGATAACAAAAAACTGCACACTCACACTCACACACACAGACACACACGTGTACTCGCTGTGCGCTTTGTTCATAAACTGCGAGTACCACTCTCCAAAAGCTACATAACACTTTCGCATCCTTACACAACTTCTACAAGGTGTATTTTATGATGAGGCAAACAACATGTTCCATTCGGTTACAACAATAAATTGTCCTCAAGTTTGAAATTCTCTTTGTAGGTAATTCGCTGCAAGCGTCGCGTTATCATAAAACAAAAAAATTCTCTGTTAGACAAGCATTTCTAAATTAATTTTTTGCAATTTTTCAAGCATGGTGGTAATTTTTAATTGCAAATAAAGAAGAATACGACTACTAATTAGTTATTTACTTGGCGAAAAAGTGCCACGCGTATTTTTTTTTGTAATTATTAGTGTTGTATAAAATGCATTTAACATTTAAGAGCAATCTTATGTAATTATGTTATAAAATATTAAGTAATACTTCAAAATGAAAATTTAAAAAAAGTAAAGAATTTGTATGAATTGCAAATGTAATAAAAAAAAATACATTTAATTCTCTAAAATGATCTTTTCTTACGACAATAATGTATATATTCATCAGCTACCATTCGAACCGATAAAGGACATCTTTAGGTGGGATGCATAATAAATTACGTTTTTTGCCAACGTCTAGACTTGAACGGCTTAACGGTCCGCCTTGACACGCCTCTCAAAGTTTTAAAACGAAATCAAATAACAATACGATTTAAATGTACGCCTCTAAACTCTTTTTGAAATTCAGAAAGGAATTTGGTACGGACGAAATTTAATTTACAAACCATTTGCATTATTAATATCTATCTAATTGTTTCAATAAATTGCATTCGACCAAATGTTCCTAAACATAAAACAATATAAACAATAAGCGTTCAATTGTCATGGAATTAATTCTATTTTATAAAACACATTTCAAGTTTGAACCTCACAAAAAATCAAAAATATATCCTTAAGTTATGAGTTTAAATTGTTTACGCTTTTAATTGTAATTTTAATATTTATCGTATTCTCATGATCGGAACAACGTTACCATGAACGCGCTTCAAATTTAATAAGGTAAATTTGTATTTCATGTAAACTATAAAATGTTGAAGTGGTACTTAATAGAATTTATCCCTTTAAAAGCTCAGTGATGTCACGCAAACCGCAAAATTTAATAAATATAAAATTCCTGCCCTGACTTTCTCATGGTTCTGACTGGTTTTATATTTTATTTTGGAAACGCATGTCAACTTAGTAAAAAGATACCGTTGGCACAACAAAGTTCTCTATACCAATTGTGCTTTTTTACTTCGCAAAATGTTTGCTTTGTATTGTACCTACATAATATTTTTTTTAATAATTAGAATATGTGGTGGCAAATGAACTTTATGAACGTTTATGCTTAGGTTTCTGTTTAAAGCATATTCGTTTTATGATAATCGTCCTTTGTCATGATTGTAAGTGCCCTGTTTAATGTTATGTTTTTTGTGAATTTCAATTTGTGATTTGAATTTATGTGATATTTTAGAATTTACTTAAAAAGCATTATTATGGCTCACATATTATAACCATGCAGACGCGTGATTATTGATTTTGTCGATGTTAAGTATAATTATAAACACAAGAAATTTTACACGCAGTAAATTACAGTTCTAAA
Source organism: Sylvicola fuscatus (assembly GCA_026546915.1). Taxonomy (NCBI): domain Eukaryota; kingdom Metazoa; phylum Arthropoda; class Insecta; order Diptera; family Anisopodidae; genus Sylvicola; species Sylvicola fuscatus. Next base: position 2,377 of record JANSTS010011364.1, read on the forward strand.
ATAATAGCAGCAATTGAAGTGTGCTTGTAGCATAAAGCTTGTACGTTTAAGTTCAGCAATTGTTATGCAACGGAAGTTCATACAGGTATGTCGTGCCCTAATTCATATACATTATTCTAAAAAGGAAAATTGTTTGGCTTTGAAACGTTTAAAATATTCCTCGTGTCCATTGTGTTCGCGTTTTAAAGTATTGTTGTAGCGAATTGGTGGCAAAAGCGTCTATTTTGTGATGTTTCTTTCATTTGAAGAGAGCCGCTGGTTGGTACATCTTCACGTTGTAATTATACAAATACAAAAACCCAAAGCTCCATCTTGCTACCCCAGACCGGTCATCCACATGGTAGTGTTAATTTAAAAGATTTTTTTTTGTCTTCTTTTGTTTTGGTTCTTTGAATTATTTTGCTAAGCTCAGGTATGGCAATGTTTGCCCCTAAGGTACATACGCAATTCGTTTCACGATCAGATGCGAAATTTTGACTAAATACACACTTTGAATTTTAATGCTGGCAAAAAAATAAAATTAAAAAGTAATATCAGCGTTCTTATCTCATTTCATGTTGGATTTTAAGACAATAACTCACATGTACGACACGCTGAACAAATTTTCTGCACGTACTCCAGTATTTACGTTTCTTATGTATACATATAAAAACTCGAGAGCTGTATAACTGACAATCGTGTATTTATGTTGCAGCCTCATGTTTCTAAAGTAATTAAAATTTATGCGAAGTATTCCAAATTCCCGCTAGATTTCATCAAATTCATTAAAATAATATCTTGGAGCTTTTCGCCGTTCAGTCGCAAAAGCACAGGCCCAGTTAGCGCTGCGCCATCACGGATACTCGCGTACATTGTACTTTTCGTTATGTGATTACATTTGTACAATTCTGCATTCACAGTTTTACAAATTCGTTAATTTCTTTTGCTGGTGGTACAGAAGTTCCGCATTCACTTTGGGTGGGTGTGGGTGTGTATTGGAAAAAGCTGCGCCCAAATCTATGCTGCGTAATTGGAAATTGAATTTCCCAACTCTAGTTAAATTTAATAAATTTTAAGCAAGCTTTTTGCTCTGCTGTTTGCATTGAATTTGAATTGCTCATCAATCACAGTGTCATTGCAGTGTGTGTGTGTGTGTGTGTGTGGGTGTGTGTGTGTGGATGTGTGATGTGATGTATGAGTGAGTGAATGTTGATAGCGTATCGAAATGTGGGTCACATTGCTTTTCCCCGTAGCTGTTGAAGTTGTTTGCTTTTTGAATTACAAAATAGCTAATGCCATTTTGTATATGTGTAACTGTAAGGACCTGAAGTTTGTGCTGAATGTTTACATTTTTTGCTTCCAATAGATGAAGAGTCCTGTGAATGCGAAAATGATTTGGTAGTATAGCAAACGTGAAAACAATCACGGCTGCCGCACGTTCCGTGAAGATGATTGGCGACAAACCAATTGTGAGATAATAAAATAGGCATTAGCATACATTATTTATATCGACGCTAGGCAAGCCGTCGTTACTGTGACGTCCTAAATTTAGCATTCATTATGAGGAAATTTGAAGAGTTGTTCGTGTGTGCACGAGACACGTCTGGCAATAATTGGCAAATAACAACTTAAGTACTTTGAAAGTATATGAGTAATAAACATGTAAATAATTATGAGAAAAAAGCTTCCCAGTGTGGCCGCAACTAAGCGAATGTGGAAGAATACTGATTTAAAGTTTAAAGGATGTGATGATGAGGGTAACAGCGCTAATTGCAACACAAAAGCACTTTCATATACGGTACATATAAATACTTGACTTAATTTGAGCATATCCCTCATTTTCGCATCCTCTCGACAGTGCATACAAGTGCTGCTTGAGTCATTTGTATATATCCTCTTGCTTTAACTCCAAATGTAAACTGTAGGCAGCTATCTCTTAATTACTGCACGCTTTGTCCTTATAAATTAATACCTTTCTAAGTGCTGTGGGTTGTAAGTAACTGAACAACTCATCCATATACTCACGTGTCTGCAACAATTGAATTCGATTCAGAATTTGTATTGCCTCCTAAAGCATTTGCGGTCCACCAACACCGCACAGAAACATTAACTACCCGAATATTTTGTTGTCGGTAAAACACTTGTGTGGTTTTTCGCTCGACGAATAAGCCGATTTGGTCGATGGCGGTTGTTCTGTGTAGAGAAATTAAGCTAAAAAGAAACATTCTCAACTCTTTCTCGAAAGAAGCACTCACTCACATGGTCCGCATATTGTAAACAATATAGCGCCATATGCTCAGTTAAATCCACTTTTTAAGCCGCCCTTTATCGCCTAATGACAAGCGATTTACTAATCAGACAATGCGGCCATATAAAATCGACTAGAAAACGTATAGAGCACCACCATGACAGTGTCAAATTGTGGCCTCAACCGCATATCACCCACTCCATGCGTTTTTGCGTCCCAAAAAGTATATATCCATGCATGTTTGTGTATGGCTTCTCGACCGGCTGGCTGTCCTGCCGCCACATCGCCATCGCACAATGTGTGTCCTGTAGAAATACGCACACATTGGCCCAGCTAAGGAATATTTTGTCGAGTTTTGTAATAAATTATGTGCGATATATAGGGTTTTATGGCAACCCGCACATCCTTTTTCAACACGAAAAATAAATTGTAGTAAGGATCGCATATTTAATGTGTTCGTATATATAGAAAAGACCATGGCATTCAAACCCCCAACGCACGCTCGAGACTCGTCCTTATGTGTTCACATGTGTGTCATGCAGTTTTCGGTATTAAATTTGACCAAGTGCGAGAGGCGTGAATCACACAGGTCAGACTCTACATCCTTTTGCTGTAGCCCGCTATTTTTCAGCAAAGCTCATGGTTTTGGTATACATACAGCACATCCAAAATTTGTGTGGAAACTTCCTGGTGGCGCGGCGCCACGAGACGTAGTTTTTGTCCCATTTTTCTTTTTAAACATATAAATCTGCGCAATATAGTTCCGCTTTAATTTCCTGATTCAATTTAATTTGTGCAAAGGCACCATTTTTGTGTCTCCAAAAATTTCACATGAACACACCCTGGCGCTGCTGTAGTTGCCTCCTCGCACATCTCGCAGCTATTCTCAGTCGTTTTCACACCCATAAAATGTATCCATTCCACGTTGTCTGCCCTCACTTTTTTTGGCAGATCCAAAGTTCGTTATGTAATGAACACGCTGGCGTTAAATTTTCGCTACAAGCGCGTATTCGTTTATCAGCAGTGGCCCAGAAGACGAGACGACGCGACGAGACGCGCCACTGTTAACACTTACGCCAATGTGGTGTTGTAAATGTTATCCCACCAAGGGTGAGGAGTTTCCGTGCGATTTGATCTGTGGGCACACGAATGCCTCTTCCATGCGGGAGCAATAATTTTACATCTACTCGTTTGACCGTTTGTTTGCTATGGTTGGTGTGCAGGGATGGGCCGGGCGTCTGGTGGTTTGGGGGAAAAAAAGTATTTTCATCAAAGTTGTGGTTCAGTGAGGCTTTGAAGTCAAAGAGAAGAAAACAACAGACAATGAAGATGAAGAAAACGCAAAAAGGCAAAAGTGTTTGTATGATGAAAAATTGGGAAGAAAGAAAGTTAATTCGAATCTTTGCTGCCTCCAGATCCTAATGGCTTTGTTTATCAAAGACTCGAGCGGAAAGTTTGAAAGTGCCTTCATACATTATTCAAGCGCATTTTGTTAGTGCTGCAAATGTAACAAAGTATGGTTTTAAGGGTGGCAAAACTCAAAAGTATACACACACACACAAAGTTTCATTGATTAGGATAATATCCTTTATTCCTTAATAATAAGAAAAAAGTGTTTCTCATTAACATACAGATTACAGAACAGTACTTAGCTCCATTTATGTAATTTTATGTAAACTAACATTACTTAATACATAATTAATAATTAAATCTGCATCGTATTTTTATTTCCTTATTGTATTTTTTTTTTATAATAATATATTTCTTTTCAATTTTTTTTTTGTTAGGTTTTTTCTTTGTTTAAATTTTTTTGTTGTCAATAAATCGTTTTCTTATTAATAGTTATATTTGTTATTTGCATTTTGGTTTCATTTGGTTTTCAATTAAAGGGTAATTCGAAGTGAATTTACAGCACCTAGTTTCATCTATTGATCTTATTAAAAATAGGAATTAAATGTAGTAAAGTTAGAAACCAGTATCGATGATATTTACAGTAGTGTGACGTTTGTGAGCTGGATGATTTACCCTCGTCGACGGTGCTGCGATTTGCATGTTGCATTGCAGCTGGCTTCTCACCTGAAAACATCAATTTTCGATTAGACAATGCACACCATTAAGTCGCTGATGTCATGTTAATTTGCATGCGGTTTAGTGGGTAGACTGGGGGATGAATATGTCGGCACAGCACTGGTAAACAATATTTAAGCAAATCACCATAAGGTTGAATTCATACAAAAGGCCTGTGTCAACATAACTATAATATAATGAGGATTGAGAAAGTTCATGATTCTACAGGGTGATTATGAAAGACCATCTAAGCATATTCATTGAAATTCTAACGATGCGATGCCATAAAACTACAATTTTCCAAAAATGTGACTTAAAAATTCTGAACTGTTTACTAGCATAAATTCTTCATCAGTTCTTCATAAAAAATCGTAAAACGTATTAACTAAATTTGAAATACAAATTAATTTTGTTCAAATTAACTTTGATTGATTTTATTCATAGAGATATTTTCGAATTCGGGTGCAACGTTTGTATTTAAATCCATTTAAAAGATACAAATATTGAAGCTTTTACTCTTTTAAATTGTAAATATTAAACAATTTGTTTGGATTGAATTTCATTTACGAAAAATAACATTATCACCTTGTGAAATTTTGTAAACCACGAATCCCTTTGAAATTTCTCAAAAGCTTTTAGTATTTGCATTGACTTAAATGCGTATTCATACATCACTCACGTTGTGCTCATAACCAACATAAAAATCGTAACTGACAAGAATCGCACGCGAACATTGCATATATGATGGAAGCTTTCGTTATATGAAAAACAAACATATTTACCCCTAAGCACATGTACGGTGATGCTGGCCTGGCGAGCATTCGACGGTGCACATGTGTAGTTGCCGGCGTGCTTGAAATGTACCTCCTGTATGGTGAGCACACTGGTGGTGGCTGACACCAGCTCGGACATCCGATAGTTGGGTGACGAGCTGTTCATCGTCGCAGCGGACGGTGTTGAGGTTGTAGCGCCAGTTGCCGCCGCCATTGATTGAAGCGCTGCTGCCGACGGCCCTCCACTATCCACGGCACTATGAGTCGGTGATTTATGATGTGCAGATGCTGCTGCCGCTCCGGGCAGAGGCGATACTGAGAAGCCGTCTTGTTTATCGTAGTTGACCATCTTAGTGTCGTGGTACCTATATGTATAAAAACAATTGGAATTGCAGTGGTGCTTAGGCCTATTTTTGGATACCTCTCAGATCAACCACAAACAAATACAGTGAAATATGTATATTTGGACCTACGACCATTAAGCTGGGGCTCGAAGTGGCTAAGCCCCATTGCTTTGTTACAGTGTGAGCTTATAATATTCGCTGTATTGTGTCATGTAAATTATGGCACAGTTATAAAGCGCCTCAATAACGAGGAAATCGCGAGCTGTGGGGTTGTTGTGTGTGTATGTGTGTGTGTGTGTGTGTGTGTTTATGTTTGTTATTTTATTATAGAATGATTCAGGCGCTTCTGCTTAAGTATTTCTGTAAGTGATTGTGTACCCGGCAAAACATTAGAGCTTTCAGTTGTAATGTGATTGCGGGGGATCAGGCAAGGGGTATTGGATTGCTGGGGAGGGTTGAATATGATTCTGTTGCTTTTTGTTTGCATACATAAAAAAAATTGTTATCTTTTATTTCGCTGAAAGGCTTTGGGTAAGTGAATGGATTTGCTTATAAAAGCTTAAACATAATATTGTAAATACGGGATTTAATGCCTTGACATGTAATATGATTGATTTATGCTTTATGGTGCAGTATTGTATGCTATACGGTTGTGCGAGCACACTCTAAGAACTCTATAGATATAATGTTGATACATACCAGAACACAAAACTCGGATTCTCCGTTGCACGCTTCAGCTTACATTCAAGACGGAGCGTTGATCCTTCATCTATGTGGAGGTCTGGTGCGCCCGAAATGTCAGCGATTGCTTCTACGCACGCACACAAGTAGCGGACAAAATGAAATGTTTATTATTTAACATATATGTATATATGGTACATGGAGGCATACAAGTAGTACAACATAATGTATGAGACAGATTTTATGAGACATTTCCCTCTTGATTTTTGTGTTGTACATGCGACAGTTCGGCCTCCCATTTCATGTACGCCACAAATTCACATGCTGATGGTATATTCAAGATATATTCAGAAAAGGGTGGTAATCAAGTTAAAGGATTTTTTTTCCCCATCATCTCTGACATAACAAATGTGTTATGTTGTCCACACTTAGAGGATTAGGCCCAATGTGTGTGTCCAAAGAGAAGTATTTATGTGATGGAAATTGTCGCTGGCTTAAGAAATCTCTATCAAAATGAAAAAAAAAAAAACTTACCGACAACCCTTAGCTCGACGAATATGGATTGTGTCGGATGAATCGATAGTTGGCACTCATAGAACCCTCTGTCGTCATTTCGCACCGATTTGATACGCAACGACCAATGGCCCATGTGGCGGGCGTGTTCCACCAGAAAGCGATCATCGCTACTGTATGTTGACAGTCCGACTGTGAGCAATTGAAAGTCCCGCCGGCGAATCCATGACACCTAAATATCAAACAGACAAACACACAACCATAAAACTTAATATATCGAGAGCAATGTTTGATATTGCCGTTTTTTTTTTTGGTTATTTTTTTGGCCAGAAATCTGCAAATGGACATTCACACACGATTCACATATATGTTAGCTGCCGGAAGCACTGCCGCACGCCATCAGCAGTGTCAAAGCACACATCATTATCGATTTGAGGCTATAAGAATGAGTCGCAATACCATTCAGCTGGATGTATTTTCCTCAATTAGATTCAGTTTATCGGAATTGAAGGTGAAAATGAATCACACATTGTGTTTGGCTGTGCGGCTATTCAATTGTGGCGCATGTAATCGATGCCATTTGCAATGAATTGCTGAATTTATTTGCACCAGTATTGGGTTTTTGGCTAAACAAGTTAATCGGAAATAAGGATTCTGCTAGCAAATGCTGTTGTGATCAACTTTCAAGTGACGTGTTACACAACACGCGAATGATGCCATTTTGCATTCCCGTTTAAATTCCCAGGCCAAACAGCACTCAGGCCAGCACTAATAATGCATGTTAATCGAACCAGTGTTAAATTAAATTTCATTCCAGCAAACTATTATCAGATCCGTCCAACAAATAGCAGGCTAATTTTGAAACCCACTAGGCTCACGAAATGCCTTGCAGTGAATGGCCAGGCAACATTTGCAATGCCTATAATCTTTATATGAATATTGACAAAGCTTCAATTTGCAAATGGCAAAGCAACAATTGTCTCCGATAATTGCACATCGTAACGCCCGCCCATGTTGCAACTTCACTGCACGTTGCAACTGTTAAATTGCTTCATGGCCATATTGCCGCATGTGAAATCAAATGTTTAAGGCAAATGCCAACTTACCGTCGCCGATGGATTCCATTTGACCGCGCAAGGTAATACTGCTACTCCGCCGCGTTGTGCTATCACGCGGGTGTTGTTTTTTGTGATGAATATTGGTGTGCTACCTAGTTGATTGTGTGACCCTCTACTGCTTTTGCCGTTTTCTGCAACAATTAATTGGTTAAATCAATTGATTGGGAAATTGTGTGGTTCGCCGTGCAAACCGACAGCTTCTTGCAGCTGTTCACAATTAAATTACACGAGCATAATTCCTGGCACCTCGTCCTCAGTGTTTATAATTGGTGAGCGTGTGTGTGCTTATGGGGAGCGCGGAAACAAACAAAAAACGGAAAAGGCGCAGAGCGAACAAGTACATGTACTCCATATTATGCTTCATCTTAATCTATGTAATTAGAAGATTCTTAAGCAAAAATTTTAATTAAATTTACACACAAGTGTGGTTTTGAGTACGTTCCGTAATTTCATAAGTACCACACTAAGGGGTTTTGGATAAATTTCCACCGAAGAGGCATTTTCTTCGCAGCTATTTAAGTATTATATTTACGTCGCGTGTTCTTCGACATGTACATTCGTAAGTATAACGTTAATGACAATAATTCTGCATAAATTATACAGTACAGAGAAGCACGTCTGCATTGTTCAAAAAAGCTCAACCCTGGTGGTGAATTTTTATGTTTGTTTAATGTGTTTAAACTATGTCAAAATAAAATTGATGCGAAATATTACTATCATGCTTGTATCATTGGAATATCCAATATTGTTTGCAGAGCGTTGCATGTGTGATGTGTTTTGTGATAAACTACACAAACATACAGCATATGGTGTACTTGTACATAATCTCCAACAAACACCGACGCCGGTGCATGCAACCCTCAGATAAAAATCCGTTATGATCCGGCGCTTATGGCACAGATATGCATTTACAGTTCGTGCTTTCCGAATCTGTGTGACAAGTGCATCTCGCAGGTGTCTTAGACAATGATGAAGATTTGTTTGTTGTGGTTTTTTGAGCTAAAATCCCTTCAAACAACCTATGCAATAAATTCTACTTCAAGATGAAACAAAATCAAATATTTTCTTATTTATTGATTTTGATTTAGCTAAATGATATAAAATATTAAATAAATCATTCTGTAAATTGACAAAACTCTGCGACCAGATTTATTCATGTTTTAACATCTCCAACATAAAAGCACTGCATTGTTTAAAAAGACAAAAAAGCTCAGATACGATAAATGTATGCACTCATGTACATGTGTGTGTCTATCTTTTTATGCTCAGCAGTTTTTTATGTGCGAATATTTAAATTTATTATAGGCAATAAAATAGATTTTTCTTGTTTTCTAAAAGGTCACCCCAAATGTTGTGTTTTATTGTCATTTGAAGTGCCTTCGACATTTGCCATTTAAATGCGAATTCACCGACAGTTTGCTGCGAATATTGTGTCAATGTGCTTTTAACCCTTTGCTGTTATACAACACTCCAGAGTAAAACCCGTTTACCTTTAGTGAAGGTCGTTCATTCTACGAAACGGAATAGCCGATAGTTGTGTTGGTTTCTTACCCTAAATAAACATTAGGGCTGACAAATGTTTTTAAATTCGTTCATTAATACGTATAAAACACGTCTGTTCTTTAAGTACAAAACACAAAAAATAACTTTAAATTTTTAATTGAAATTGTGCTCATCTTTCATATGCACAAGCTTCTAAAAATGTGACGTAACTGCAACAAAAATTGTCAAACCAAATAACGTCCATTTACCGGAAGGCCATAGGATGCTAACCAATCCGCACAGAATGTGGAAAAAGGTGAAAGCATTTAGATAAATAATAAAGGAAAAGCTGTAAAACGAATGTCAACGGCAAAAAAGCTGCAAAATTATTCTGCTGCTGGGAGCTTTAAGTCGATGCGTTATTAGAGTTGTTCTATCTAGAATAGAATTTTTGCACACATTGTGTCTAAATGCCGCTCCAGGCATCTGCAGTAGTCATTTACATTCTATTCCAATCACATGCTTGCATAGCCATGAATTGAACGAGTTTACTTTATTGGCTGCCATTTGAGTTAAAATGCCGCGGGTCGCAAATATTTGCTGCGGTCGCTCTAATTAGGTTTATTAGCTTGCTTGGCAGCACAATTATAAAGTTTCCCCGTATTTTTGTACAACGAAATGTTTACACCTTAATGAACTTGCGCTTCCACTGATGCAGATTGCAGATATGAAAATATTCATAAAATGTTTCCGATGCGATATGTTCCCACATTCGATAATAAATGGAAAAAGGACGTGGATAGCATTAAAATATAACTGATTTAAATGGTTTTGAAGTTTAAACGACACTTTGTACACCATTTATTTGTTTTGCTGATGCAAAAGGTCCAACGCTGCTGCATATGTTGCATTCCTTTGTTAATAATTCAAGCACGTGCTCTTTTCAATAATAGAAATTATTTTAATGGGATTTCATAAATATGGCAGAAACGTCTATTCAGCATAATTAAAATCATGCAGATGTTTTATTCAGAATGATATAAAATCATTATTCAATATGAATACAGTAAAAAAACATATTATTGTAAAAATGTATCAAATTGAGTGCAGACAATTTGCGCACTTGTCTGTCCACGTTTGGAGCCGATTGCATTTAATTTGCGGAATCGCAAGTCCAATGAACTGTTAATATATTTTATTAAGGACGCATACGCGTCCTGCGAAATTGTTAAACATGGAATTTTTGCACACAATCAGTAGTCCTGGCTTAGAGCGCATTACATAGAAAGCAATTTGGGAATCAGCCACACAGACATGGCCGTCCAAAACGGTGACATGTGGTGAAACTTGAAAAGTAATCCCGATTGTCGACACACGAAATCCCTCTGAAGGCGACCGACACCACAGCGAAGGCGAAAATACACAAACCCGATCAATTGGGTTCGCTGCGGTGGAATTTCCGTTGGCGGTGAGCGCCTTTAAGAAAAATAACGTTTTCTTTTATTTAATGTTGATATACTTCATAGAAGAGTGTTCTATCAACTGGAATCAATAAGTGGTAATGTGAACTAATATATGAGATCAAAGGGGAATGTCTATTTCCATGGTATCGATTAGTAAATTCGTTCAGTGGCTATGGTGGTTATGACCGTTACACTAATTTGTTTCGGAAACAAAAAAAGATGATTAACCCACACCCAATTACATTGTTTAGGTTATGTTAATTTAAGTAATCAAGATATCAACTCTGCACATTGATCCACCGATTTCCAACAAACCGCAAATACGCTCTTGACACTTGAATTACTTGTGTAACTGTTGAAACATAATTTATTTACAAACACGTGTCAAACTAAAAGAAAGGAAATTCTATTTGAATCGGCAGTCAGATATGTACGCATATACTTATGTTGAAAATATTATGTTTCACTACGTATGGAATTACCGTTTGATACGTTAAGTCACCCTTCACCGTTTGAATAAATGGTACAATGACAGAGTAGAAGAGACATCAAAGGACGTGTATCAAGTATTCATAAAACAAAAATCTGACAAAGTGAGGTAACATTTCGAAAAATTGTTTGTTGTCTAAAACGATGATTTCTTATATTGAAATTATCATGTCATGGTATAGACAGCACCTTTAATCAAACGACTGTGTAATTTATGTATTCAGGTAAATATGTAATCATATGGAATGTTGAAAAAAATTTAAAATGGTTTGGAAATGCATCAGACAAATTAATATTGATGTGGTATTAATTTCAATACAAATTAAGTAATTAAATTATGCATTATAAAACCACTTATTTTACAATCAAATATCATGTGTGTGCAATGCGTGATGTGTAAAGCACATGAACTCAATTAAAATGTTTATCCAATGGAATTAAAAGTTGTAAAAAGTTATAGTCGTTTTGACATTTCAAAGGAAAGTATAGGTAAACCGATTCCAGGACACATTAACCAAATTAATAATGCAAACCCATTGAGTCACATAGATTTATGGGCTGGCACCATTGCTGAGGGATATTACGTCGAGCCTAATCGAATAAGACTTGAGTGTAATAGCATCGATACATTAAGCCGTGTAGCATACCTATGTTTGTGAGCTAGATGGAATTTGTGTACCGCAAGCTCGTTAGTGAGTCAATAAATCATCATATTCACGGCAAATTTCTGCAACTTCTAGTGAATGTGACCTTTAAGCGTTAATGTTAGACCGTACAATTTAACATTTGGCTGAAATACGTCTGCGAATTGCTAAAGTGCGGCCATACGTTTCACTGGAACAACCCTTGCCGTCATAAACATTTACATACAGCGGGTAGAGGGCTGATGACGGTAAAATTTTAATGTGTGTGCGCAGAAGACGTCATTCACACGCAATACTAAAGATTAAACATGTTATTACCTTGGTCCGATACATATGCAGAAGATAAAGTGGTCCCTTTCATGAGTTATTAAATTATGGAAAGCTTTAAAGTGCGTCGACTTTGAGCCTAATAAAATCTGCATAATTCAGGGCGGTTCGACAGCGTTTAATTCGCGTCAATATTAACATTTATGTTGACAAGATGCATTCCAATTATGCTTAGTATGTCCATAGAAGATTTAGTGCTGTTTAAATGGGTACCGCATTCACCTGCTCTAGTTACCGACTGTAGTTCAATCATATATTTCCGTTGCATAGTGACTAAAAACACACCAATAAATCGTGATTCCAACCCTTAAATATCCGCATATTTGCGTGCACTGCAAACCCGCACGTACAAATTCAATATTAACCGTTGGTGAAATATTAGCCATGCTCCATGATGACACTTAATGCATTAATTAGAAAAGTACATCGAATGGCCGCGCCATGTAACGCGTTTCGCGTGCACGGCCACCAACAATGTTGAAAGCGCCCACCCGCCGATATGTTATATTGCAACACGTTGGTGCAAACGTGCGCCCCTAAATGCCCGCAAAATAATATAAACGCCGTAAATCTAGTTAGCTACCGACTATAGACCATTCTGAATGGACTATTATGTTCAATTAAAATTGGAAGGAAAAAATGATGGTCAGGTCGTGCGGCCGTTTCGCCAAATGCCATTTTCACAATATCACATAATACAATCGTAGATAAAACACCAACAAATGGCACGCACACAATCGCGCCATGGCGGACGGTACTAATAGCATATATGTATGTTCTCACATTGAAAGCTTTCAATAAAAAGAATCATTAGTCAAATTCTTGGACAATGTTTGACCATGTGAACCAGTCATTCCATTTGCTTTTGAAATGCTTCAAATTGATTTATTATGCTACCCCCGCTATGTGTCATCCCTTCCAATGTGTGTGGGAAGTGACTGGCGCGTGCGAATATGTATGCAAGTAAGTACTTAGGCCTGAGAGGGTCAAAGCTATTACTGAATATGAAGTGGTGGGCGAATGGAGGTATTTGCCATTTCAGGTTTTGACCACAACTTCATGTTTTAGAAGTCCCTGCTCGCCTGAATGGCGCTCAAGTACGTCTCTTGCCCAGCCGTGTATAAGCAGTTTAAGCACGGAAATGCATTCACATTGAATTTAAGCCTTGCCCTAATCAGACTTAGCACATCAAGAGTGAGCCTTCTGCTAGAATAGCTCCACCGGCTAGGTATTTGAAAATGGCATTGTGCAAAATTGCATTCCAATTTTACTTGCATCACACTTGCAATTGAAATTCCTTTGTTTTTGACAAGCATATAAGGTGAGAGAATTTCATACATATGGGCGACGCAAATTGTATAGCTATGTGCACAATGTGTGGTACGACTCGTGTCCTATGCGTCAGTGTATGCTGGAGCCATTTTTGTCGCTGCACACATTGCAATTAATTTAAATTTAATGTATGTGCCCAAATGTGCACGCCAAAGCATCTGGTCGATTGTGGTTCGATTGCTAGCGACCATACAAGATATTTCAACCACCAACCGTGTGTGACCCAAATAAAGATAACACCGACATTTCTATGTACAGTTTTCAATTTTACTGGTATGGCATAAAGAAGCTCAGACGAAACTCTGGTGATGGACGAACAATTGAATTCACCAGTCGACAGACTGAATTTTTTACAACTAAGCAGCATACTGTCTTGCACTTATACCAACAGAATGCGCATCTTGTGAATTCTTTTAGCGAAAATACTTCAACAAAAATGTCGTACAGAGAGCTTACCATTTATTTATAAGGTTTTAGAAGAATTTTCTTGCGTCTCTTTATGTACCGAATATGTATTAGTTACATACGTTGCAGCTCACGACCATACCGTTTTCTTATGTATCAACATTATGTGGTTAATGTTTTGCTGCAGCATCATCGTATTCAAACAAGTGTCTTCAGAAGCACGTAGCATTGGCACAAACGACTATGATATTATGCCCTCCCATATCGTTTTATGACTTTCGATTCCCGCGTACGAGCGCTCTCACAAAACTTTTGCAAATAAAAGAAGTTATGCGACGGACATGCTAATAATTGCTGTATGAAATGAACGGCAGATAACACGGAATTTATGGACCGCAACTTTTATAGACTTAACGCGCATTTTCTATATACATTGACATGACAGCCCCATCGGGCAACGGGATAACCGAGGGGATGCGCTTTACAATTAATTCCCGCACCCAACACCATAAAAAGTGATTTGCGCGGAACGATTTGCGACACGTGAAACGCGGATTCGGGATGAGGACATTTTAAACGATTGAAAATTGTATTCAATTACGGCTTGTACATGAATGCTCCACATTCACGGCAAATCGCAAAATAATTGCACTTTAAGTGCTGATTTTATGTAACGTTTTCAATTGCCGAGATTCGTAAATCGTGTATGCAAACAGACTGGAACGTTGGCTAGGGCAGGTGTAAACAAATAAAATTCCGATTTCTATAGCCAATTCAAAGTGAGTACACATTCTGTGGATGTTGTATGCGAAGAGTGTGAGATTTTAGTGGGTCGTAAATTCAATGGGATGCACTGAATAAGAATTAAAGGAATTTTCATGATATTGCACCATTAGAATTGAGACGTTAAAAATGCAAACTATTCCTGAGCAAAGGGACAAAAACCAAAAACAGCTTTGCGATTTCTTTGATTTGCAAATCAGTGTCGAAATTGGAATAGGCTAACATTCTTCTTTTATTCCGGTTTGTATTAAATGTTTGGTGGTCGTCTAATTCGTGGAAAAACTGGCCGATGTAAGACGACAAGTGTTATAAAAAATAGGGTGAATAATTAGGTAAGTATGGCAGTGCGGAAACTTTCAAGAAAATTTCTAGTAATTTGGTTATTAATTGATGTTAATGACTATAAGAAACGGTGCCTTTGTGATGTAAAAAGTGCGGGAACTTTTTTTTCTTTATTTAGATTTAATGGATTGTATTGTTGTTAATTACTTGTTTCCTTTGAATCGTAATTAACAAATTTAATTTACATAAATTTTTTCGTTAACAATCAAAAATATTTTGTGAAACAACATATTTCCTTTATTCTTTATGTGTGGATTCTTCATAACCTTGACTCCTTTTATTATACAAAACACAATTACGGATCTTAAATTTCACATGAAAATTCTAGCTCATCATCGCAACAAAAATTGCATAATAAGAAACTGTTTACGCGAGCAGCTTCTTAAGTATTTAAAATATAATCCTGCAGTCGCGTGGTCCTGTAAGCATGGAAAAACGACACCGACCTAAATAAGAAATTAATGAACCGAGTATAACATACAAATGACTAAGTTGCATAACCACACATTGAAACTATAATACAAAAAACAAACTATTACATAAGATTCTCCGCAAATCTTCATCGCAATTAGATATTTAATTATTATGACATAGCTGCATAGTTTTATGTTTAATGCTCATCTCATCCAGCAACGTTCTCGCGTTTTATTTATGTAATCTTTCCTTCACATGGAATACGATTCCAATTTTATGGCCACTTCTTTTGTTTGCAATGTATATCCTCCTATAGGGAAACTTAAGCACAAAATGTAATAACGTCTCGTACATTTAACAAAAATAAACAAAGCGAACAACAATAAAGCAATAAGGGAAACCAAATAAAGAGGCAACTCATAATTCTTCGTTAAGTATCACTCATTGTAGCCAATAACAATTAGCAAAGAATATTTTCCTGAAAATAAACAGACAATGATCACAAACTAACAGTCCCCAATGGAGTTGCTATCCAAGTGACACGCAGGATTACATGGCAAATTCGTTTATAATTATTGTACAACCCACCAGCTGCCACCGTTCAGACAACATTTAACACCAAAAGGAGAGATTGCATATTGATAGAAATGTTTTTGGGGCGGCTTTTCAATCAATCAATTCCAATTCAATCACAAGCTCAATTAAATTGACGTCGTATCGGCTTTTAATTCAAGGTTATTATCATGGTAAAGGCTTTAATTTATTGCCGCGTGGCATGGCTGCCGTACGCACGTTGTTGTCGCGTGATTATCGCCCGTCAATTACTGAATTTGAGTGCTCTATTGGATTCCGTGATTTGAGAAAGTCGAATTGTGGTAATTATTTTATTTATTATCAGCTCAATTGATGATTTATATCATCTTTTGAAAAGAAATCAATTAGATAAGTTCCGCTGCGAGAAAGTGTAATCGTATGCAGATTGTTGCCGTATGCAAGTCAGACGTATATGAAAGCATAAAACGTCACCATGTGTACCATATGCGCTTCATTAGGATTAATTCCGCAAAGGACAGCGATATAAAAGCTTTTCGGGCTCAATGTAACCGACGAAGTCAAACATCACCCTGCCACGCCATGCCATGCCATGGGAAGCTAAGGCAAATAATCAATTGGTAATGTACTTATGAAACAAGCGAATGTATTAGGATTTGGTGAAGAAGTTTCCAATTTTGCCATAACTGCGGCAACGCCACATATAAATTCATCTGTGCACACACTTTTACGTATACTCAGCTCTCGTACAAACACCGCCCAAGCACATTCGGCTCATATAACCGCCAGTATACGTACATGTGGGGTGTGGACTGATGCGATGGAGCAGAAAAACTGCTAAACTGCTACCGAGTTTCAAAATTTCCTGGGCAAAGTCTCCAGGTCGGCCGATACTACCCCTTATGCGGAGCATTATGTAAACGCAATGAACGAATTTGCGCGAACTTGTGGAAAACATTTTTTCTCATAAGTTCTTACACAACCCATGTTCATTCGAATGAAATTATGTTTTTTATTTTGGGCGTCCGGAAAACGCCAAGGGGTAACTATTCATTGTACATAAACATGAAGAGTATTGGCGTAACGTAGCTTCGCCTATTTTTGAAATATAAATTGCGCCAAAGGTACGAGCTCCTTGGAACTCAAGGATGAGAGGCGGACTTGTTATATATATTTACATTTTGCTTCGCGAGATACTTGTCTATCTACGATAATACGCTGCGATGTTGCTAAAAATAAACGATTATTGGTCAATGAACTTTTTCCACCAAAGGACATGCTAATTAAATATAAGTTCTTCTCAAGGTACTGGCAAGTACAAAGCAACACTAAATGTCTTAGAGAAATACTAATTGGTCGTAGAATAAAAATATATGTTGACATCACCAATATTTATTCATTTTGACCTCCACCCTCACAAAGATACAAGTCCCACGATTCAATCTTAAAATAATTGTAACCCAATTTCCTTGTAGCGTCTTCTTTTTCTTTTCTTATACCTATAATTGCTTTATATATTTTATTTAATTATCTCGACATATGTAACGTGATTGTTGTTTACGAAATATTCCTCAAAGAGCGGCCTAATTAAATAATTCCGACAGCCTGGACACATTGTTGTTGGTCGGATTTTTGAAGCTTTCGCAACAAATCACTTTAATCTCGTCGTAAAGACAAAGGAATTTGTATACAAGACGGCACAGTAAAAGAAAAAAAAAACTACAAATGCCCTGCAAGTTCATTACAGGACGCATATATACCGACAGGATGTGTGTGAAAAAACAACGATGATGAAAGAAGTTGAAATCATAAGTTTGTGTTTCAACTGGAATTGTCCTGAATAATCGCACACCTAAAAATTAAACCAAGTTAAATGTGTGACAACAGTTGCATGCGAGGGCCATTCTAAAAGCATTGCAGATGCACTTGAAACTTTTTAATATGTGTAATGGCTATATGGAAAAAGTTTAGCATAGTCGTTGTGGCCACATTTATGCTCTATAAGTGATGTTGAAAGTACTTTGTAGTGGAAGATAATTACAAATCTAATTGATGGCTGGAGTAGACTGCAGCAGCGTGATGTGGGCGCCATCAGCCACAAAACTTTCCTCCGTGCACTTCACGTCTGCAGCTGATACGAAGCACTCTTCATTTTTCTAATTATCATAACATCCATAATGCCGCAAAGATTTACAATTTACACAGAATTTGCATACGCGTGTTAATCTAGACATGTAACATTATGCGGCGACATGTTGACGTTATCCTATACGCGCGGCTAGGCGCATTGTGTGATTTACGCTACCGAATTATATATGTTCAAGTTTGCCAATTCATACGGAGCTTTGCTTGTCGACTACAATAATTATATAATCAACCAGCATGTGAGTAGAGTTTGCACGTCGCGTCGCGGCGTGAATGAAGCCTCCCCATCGACCCATCAGTCCCTCTGCACTTGAAATACACACCCGAAGGGCGGTCTAGTATGTGAAGTTTTCACCCCACCACACTTCGTGTGTATACTGAAGTTTGCAATTAGGTGACAAACTCAAAGTTGCTTGTTCGCACACCAAAAGCTCAACTCGGTCTCTCATACATTTCGTATGTATGGGCTCGTTCACACATGTGTAGATATATGCGTCCAAAGTATCAACTTCAGTGCAAGTGTGTACGAGTGGTGGAAGCAGCTTCAATTTATTCCAAAGCGTCTTTGTGTGTGCGCTTTTTCGGGGGCGGGTTTAAGGTAATGCAGTAATCGCATAAATTTTTCAATTCAAAGCTAATGATGCGGGGGAATTCGGTTTATGGGCTAGGATTTCCGAAATAAAATAAATACCTACACAGAAAAAGCACGGAGATGCTGCATAAAAGAATAATGGCCGAACGTACATTATTGTGTGCGAGTGTGGACTTGCGGGTCAACACAAGAGGCGTCCTTTTGGAAGCGGACATAATCACGAGTCGTCTTTTTACGAGGTTTGTTCTTTGCTGAATATTACGGCTTTCTATACAACCGACTTCCGTTTATGTAAGCTTCAATTGTACCACTGAAATGTGCAGAAAAAATTGTGTATTTACACAGGAAAGGGATATTTTGTTGTGTTGGCTTGTATTTGTATTACAAAAGCTGCATCATAATTTCTTTTCCTTTACATTTTTGTTGATTGTTGGTGGTGCATTCAAAACAATTCAATTGAAATATTGTACTCGTATATGTACACGTATGTTATGAAACATGGTAAAAGCGATTGAAACAGTTTACAAAAGTGATGTATAAAACAATTTAGGTCAAGGTTAACTAATTTAGCACAGGTGAAAACTCAAATGTTTTTGTAAACTATTCAAAAATATTTTGTCATCTTCTTTAAAAATATAAATTTATGAGATGCCCCCACTCCAATGAAAATTATAACTCTCAAAAGCAGTAGAAACCAACATTTTCTAAATGGAGTCTTAAATGATGAGAAAAATGGTGGTCTAAAAAAAACTTT
>JANSTS010011364.1:21923-37123 GCA_026546915.1 Sylvicola fuscatus
ATTTTCTAAATGGAGTCTTAAATGATGAGAAAAATGGTGGTCTAAAAAAAACTTTGTACCTTAAAGTCAAACCGATGTTGTATTTCATTTTTTTTCTCTCCCGCCTTAAAATGATATTTAAATAATTAAGTGTTCGCCGAAATACAACTTAAGAAAATAAGTATACTTGCCGTTTGAAAAATTGCGATATTTAAATGACAAGAAATGAGCCATTCATTACGCCTCATTACATTCAACATGACATATTCATTCAATAAATGATGTTACGCTGAAGTTACGGTCGTAAGTCGTAACACAACCTTTTTTCGGATACTATTCACATTACCAACCTGTTTATTTATTCACGAAATTCGCTTTCGCTATATTAAATTGCTGAAATATTGCATAATTCACCTTATAATCTATATTGCTTCATTAGCTATGTAAAGATCCTCTCTCCAGTATAGAAAAGGAGGGCGCCTTTGTTGGCCATAGGGGGATGGCTTGGTGAGTCAGTCATCTTCAATTCGTTAAACGCGCAAAGCAAGACACATGAAGTGGGCGGATGTGCGGGAGCATGGATGGAAACGCTTTCGCGGAGATGTTATGCTATTTTGTCGGGCGCGAAATATTCGAGCACGTTCCGAATAATCAAATACATGATAAGGGTATTTGTATATGCTAAACACTACATATAGATACAGCGATAGAAATGCGAGCACAGAAAAACGATGTGTGTGTATGAGTTGAACTAATAAAAGAACGGCTAAAAACGCGAAGCACAACGTCAAAGGGTAGATCAAATTTGCTCTCAAATTTCTTTTGCAGCCTCATCTTTGCCGCTTATTCCATTTTTGAATTTTCCACAAGCACATTGAGCGCGCCTTTTTTCTTGTCGCAAGATTTTTTTAAACCACTTCCTTTCTTTTTTTTTTTTTGGTTGTTACAATTTTATCATGCCTGTCTGTATAATCGGATGGCTGAATTTGTTGTTGGCAAGTTTCAAAACGTACTGACTACATAGCCTGGAGCCGTCTCCATTTTGGAATCCATTGATTTTCAATTTGCATATAATTTCATAAGTATACACGAGGCTAAGGCGGTGAATAAAATAAAGGACTCAGTGTCAGGAAAATGGATATTGTATACGAAAATTTCCACTCTGTACATTGTACAGTTCAGTAAAACTGTGGGTATATCATTATACATGAAAAACGAAAACTATTTTTATGATATGGAAAAACTTACCAGAATATGGTTCTCCGCGGCATATGGCAAGTATCACAATTATCGCAAGTAGGTAGCAATCCCTTTGGATGAATACTAATGCCATGATTTGTTGTGGTGGCGATGGGGGTGGTGGTGATAGTGAGGGTAGTTTGTGTTGCTGCCACTGCTGCTGTTGCCGCTACAACTGCTGCCAGTGTCAGGTTGTCGGTGTGAAGCTCGTCGTTGCTGTCGTTGCCGCAATCCGATGATAATTATTTTCCTATAAATTTTGAGCCGAAAAATGTTTGGTGCGTCTAGGAAGAGCGAAAAGCTGGATGACGGTGGAAGCATGAGGCAGTATACCCTCCAGCTAAACCAACTTTACTCAATTAACAATCTTGTCAACCGTGACTCTTAAGTGTCTGCGTTTTAATTTATGCCAATTCATGCTCTGTCTCAGTGTATGTGTGACGCCGCTATGCTCCACTGTATGTGACAGCAGCAACAACTATATAAATATGTATTTTATGTTATAGTAAATGTCTTGTGTCGTGTCTTGTCTATTTGTACGTATTATAACAAGTGATTAGAGTGTACACGATGATCCGTTTGAGGGAACACGCGCTTCAACAAGATAAAGACAATTAAAAAGTTGCTTGCGTTTCTAATACGGTGGCACAAGAGAACATGTGTGAGTGGCGTTTGAATAATACATTTAGACAGAGCTTTTGTTGTATCCGTCTGTTCATATGGCGAGGGTGGCAAAAACTCAAAAATGTTTGCGCGAATTTCGTCTTGCAGCTTTACAATAAATATTAGTTCTTTTTGTGCTTTTCTACTTTTATTGTTTGTTATTGTGTTGGCGAGCTTCGTTGTCTCATCGTTAGCGTGGCGCGCGAATATTTGAATTGTATGGAAGTCCGTCGAGACTACATCCTATTGCCATTAGTCCGTGCTGCAGTTATGTTGTGGTTGTCTCAATTAATGTTGTTCACATCTGCAATGAAAAAAGGACACAGATGGTGAAAATGTGGTGGTAGGTATTCTTGTTTTGAATGGGTTTTGTTAGATTTTTTTTAGCTGATGTTAGGTTTTACGTTCGTCGTTTCATTTGAATTGCACACTTGTTCTTGCACCGTCTGACTAGTTTGGATGTAATGCAATGCCACGACAGCATCGCGATAAAAATTGTACTAAATTAAGCTTAACACTGAATATGTTGCAACTGCAATCTTTCAGCACACGGAGAAATAAAATGAGGCGACAAACCAAAAAAAAGGGAATAAACGAATCCTCGTTGGAAAATATATTTTTATATCTAAAATGTGTGGGAAAACGCGGTGCACAAAATTGTCCGTATTGCGAAATAGTTTATGCAGCGGCCGCAAAAGTGCAATATGAAGATAGCTGGAAGAATTATGGAGCGTATAAGCAAATATTGCAATGCGGTACGTTGTACATTTTATTTATTTATACTTTATAGTGATTTTTTGCGCTTCTCCTTTAGGAACAAACACACAAACATAATACATATCGTTTCGCAATAATACGAAACACATATACTTAAATTGCGAAGGGAGTTTATGTGTTTATAAAACAGATTTGTGCTTAAGGCCACACCAACTCCAATTCCAATCATTTTAACCCAAAAATCCACGATTTAAAACGGCTTTGGCATATCGAAAACACTCGGGCCACTGCTCCAATACATATTGATTTGCTGTTTGCGAGCACGGGCGGGCTGATGACAACGATTTCGAGTTCCGTGCCTGTCACCCGCACATTCCCGACCACCCCAGCCAACTCCCGGTAAAGAATAAAAACAAACCCATCCCCAAACACATATAATATCTGCTTAAAGTATAGGTGTATTGCAATACTCTTGAACACACGCAGTAAGTAAACGGGTGGCACCTCTAGAAGAAAAACAGTTTGTGTAGCCGAGAAACGTATATGTAGGGCAAAAAAAGGGAATGTGCGCCGAGAAACCGACAAAGGCGGCCTTAAGTCTAATCTGCTTATAGACGAGCAGAAATATCCTTATTGCTTGTAGAAGCCGCACTTAAAAATATCCTTTAAGTCAACTGAAAGCCGTCAGTGCAAATGTGTGAAAACAATTTAGCTCCGATTTCTCGGAAAGTAATACAACAAGCACACCAGCACGCACCAGGACGACCGTATACGTATTCAGGTTCGGTATAATTCATCGGGTGTACCAGGAATGTGTAAGTTCGCTGAGTCGAAATACCAAATTTAAATAAGGCCGCCGGCTTATCTTTGCATCACGAATGAATTATACCAAATAGAATATCTAGGGATCGGAAAACTTTCGTTCGGAGTGGCGCGGCGCGGCGCGGTGCGACGCGACGCGGCGCCGCATTTAACTGTGCAGTGATACTGTGGTGGCGATGGCACAGTTGCGCCTCGCTTTTTCGGATTTTCTGGTGAATTCTCATTAAAATGGAGCTTATAAATTTCTAATTATTAGACATAACTGTATGCTCTGTTTAATGGAGCGAAACAACTACGAGTTCACTATCGTATATTTATGTAAGCGGTTTTCTCGTCCAGCCCAATCCTTCCTCAATGGAACATTTATATCAGTTTATGTACACAACTATATAAAGGCCAAAATTCTCCATAAATTCACAAAGCTGCGTGATCACTGCGAATTTTTAGTTTTCCCAAGGAAGTTTATGATTTAAAACTGTGTGTCGAGTTCATAACCACTGCCAAAGTTGAGGTTCGTGTGCGACACTTTCATATATAGAATCATACAGTCATCGCGGCGCCAATTTTATTGCTTTATTCGAATATGTGTATTTAAGCTTGGCTTGCTCCAGCGAAGGATGTATACAACGACAACAAAAAAACACGCGGAAGGGACAGCTGGCACAATAGTTACCATTTATACTTCCTACATGTATCCTTAAGCAAGGAAATTTAAACAAAAAAGTAATATTTTTATATGTAGTAGAAAAAACACAATTTTTAACTAAAAATCATGTTTTGTTCTTGGAGGAATTGTTTTTTTGACCGTGAAGGAATTTTGGCCTTTACTGAAAAGTTAACGGTTTAAAATAGAAACAACAAATCAGTATTTGACCTTGAAAAGCTAGGTTAATGACCTTGATTCATTTAATAAAATTGTTTGCTTTTATTAGTTCTATAATTATGTAAAACATTATTACACCATAAAGACAAAGGGTTTGAGTTATAACCATGTAATAAAAATAAAAATGAAATATTTTTTTTAGGTTATAAGTTATAACTGCACATACTCGTTGTTTTAGGACCAAATAAAATAAAATGTTTAAAAAATAATAAAAATACCCTTTTTATAAAAGGTCACATACAAAAATGTTGTTCCGTTTAGATGCTATGACCAAAATGAAAGTACATACTCTTGGCAACTTTTTTGAGTTCAGCGGATGTCAAAACGTGTTTCCTCAACATTTTTTTTTTGTCAAAAAAAAATCGGCTAACAAGAGTACATATACTACTCCATATCGTTTTTTTTTTTGCAAAAAAGTACGATCTGGTTGGTACGAATGTAACTAAAAATGGGCAAATCATATACGAATCTCAACTGCAGCAACAACAATAAACCAGCGACGACAAAAAAGCTCTCGCTCCCTTGAACAAATACGCTCACATTTGTTTTTTTAGTGTTTTTTTCTGTTCATTTCTTTTTTTGCGTTGCAACCTTGCGTGGGCTGCCTCGCACATGGCAAAAGCACATTGTCTTTGGCGCTCATACTCACACAACTAAAAGATTTATCGTGGATTGATGTTCCAGATGGTGGAAATCAATTTTGAAATATTGAGACTTGTGTAATGAAAATCAAATTGCAATCAAATGAAAATCAATAGAAAATCGATCAATTCGATACGGTTGGGAGGGGGTGTGGCATAGATGAATAGAGTTCAGCATGTGCGGCTGTGTGTAACATAAATTTGGATTTCACCGAGCACGTTAATCTACATAAAATTGCAGATAATGCTGATGAAGATAGTTGTTCACTAAAAAGCTTTGCCTTTTTCAAGCACTCGCAGTTGCTGCGCGGTTGGTTTTGTGTTTGAGATAATACTCTTGAGGTGGTGTGAGTTTGTTTGCGGAAACAAATAAAAAGATTTTACCAAAGTTTATAATAAAGCTTAATACAATTTCATCGGTACACAGTTGTGCTATTTGCGTTCCCATATAGCAACGGAAAAGTATTTCTATTTCCCAAGTCTGAGGCACATTATCTGATAATATTATGATAAAGAAAAGGGGAAAAGTTTTTGTTTAGTGTGAATATGTTGCGAAATGCTTGACTACCTACGGCCGCCACACATGCATAGAAGCCTGACGCTTGTGTTTAATACAAAAGGCGGCTTATCCGAAGCTTTCATGACTTGAATACAAATACATATGTACATATCGAAAAAGCTGTCAGTTTTGAAGACGGATGGATGGCATGTATTCACGTTATTTTGCACCCCGTGAAAAGCATCTTAATATCTAAGCACAAATCTAAATTAAGGTTTGCCACAAACACATATCCGTGTATTGTGCTGAATGTAAGCATGTTTCCAGTTCGCTATGTGTAATGAGCTGTTTCCTTTGACACCATATGCACACACATGCCTATACAGATAGTGGCATGTGCATTCAAATCCGAGTAAATGAATGCCGCAAACTAACAACAAACGCACAAATCATTTTATTCCTCTAGTTCTCGCCCTCGCATTTCAGAAGCAATTACAACGTCTTGTGTGTTTTCATGTAGCTGGAACAACTATAATGAAGAAATACTTAGCACTACCAAATCCATACAAGCAAAGCAATCATCTTGCAGTGATTAAGACGTAGGAGTTATAAAAGTGCGGTAAAAAAAAAGCATTGTACGCATTTATAAAAGGCGAACAAATCTTTAGGGATTCACGTGCTAAAATTCGCAAAAGAATGATTGCCCGAAGATATGCAAATGAGAAGATTAACGTGATGATTAATTTAGAATCGAACACAATATCCTCTTTTTGTCCGTGACCCAGAATCGGGCATATCCACTCCTATTGACAGCGGCAGCGATTGAAAGTAACATCAGAAAAGAAATGTCTTATAATGAGATTGCAACGACAGATTACTTTTGACTTTTGTTTCAACGCAAGCGTCAGGGCAAATCCTTTTTTTCCTCCCCCCAAATATACAATAGAATGTATAAACTCCAGCTGTATCATTAGTCATCATCTATCAGATCTCGGTATATCTTATTGTTGGACGTAATGACGTAATCCATTATCGCTCCTGTCTTAAACTGTGACTTTTCAGTAATTTCCATTTCTATATGCACGCGAATACTCTTTTTCTGACGCCACCGCGCTTTGTTTTTTTGAAGAATGCGCGGTAAATAAATGATATTGGAACAGGCGGTGGGTGGTGTGAAAATTATGCTCCGTTAAACCCGCGTGTTGCTGTCTGTATAGCATTTAAATAATCATGTTTAAAGCCTATGGAAAAATGTAAGATAAATTTCCAGTTCCGTTGCGCATTTAATATACTACCATTGATGGGGTGGGGGGTGTGAGTAAGGGTGGCGCTTGTTTTTGCAGAATTTAAATTATGTTGATGGGAAATGATACTGTTTGTCATCTTGATGGCGCATTATTTTCAAAATTGTATAACGCCTTGAGTTATAATGTGGATTTTGATCGAAATCGTGACATGTATGACGGCGTAGTTTCGCTGCGCGGTTCAATAGTTAAGTGTCGTTTTTTTATCGTTTTTTTACAGTTAAATGTGTGCTTTTGAGTGGCACATAAAAATAATGTGAATTTTAATTATATTATTAGGTAATTACGGCAATGAAATAACTCATACGTTAAATATTTTACGATGCAGACATTTTGACTGTAAATATGTGTACAATTCTGTAAAATGTTATAACATGACCGCCCACGTAGAATATGGCGGAATATTAAAGCCTTAGCATCCCCTTCGAAAAATGTTAGAAGCGGCTGAAACTCCTAGTCATTAGTTATAGGGGGTCGCGAATTGCCGCTGCTTTACCTGTCGAGTTTTTGTGACGCGTAAGCGATTTATTGCATACATTCAGCCACTGTAATTTTTTCCGCATATATGCTCTTTTACTTTGTGTTTTACAGTTAACTGCCAAAGCGTTCCGTAAACACAATATAGGTGCTTTTATTATGAAAAAGCACACGAATGAATGAGCAATAAGAGTTTATGTTTGTAAGTAGACACAGCTTTCTGACATTACAATTTCCATATTTCATGAAACCGATTTAAATGTGCTTGTGTATACCTGCTTATTGTCTAATAATATTTTTATTAATTAATAACAGGTTGAATAGTACGTACGTGTATAATTGCATGTCTCTTGTCAACGCTTAGTAAATATAGAACAATGAGCCAAGATAATTAGACGGAGTGTAAGATTTCGAAATGCCAAAGTTACCAGAAGCTAATCCAATGCATATAGAATCTGCGAGCTTTGCCAATTGCCATGGATGACAGCCGAGTTTAAGTACGTTAAGAAATGGATCGCATCATGTTTCATGCCACAAACAATTAAAGGTCCTTTACCTGCGGCATTTTACTTTAATTAATTGTTTCAGTGCTTTTGCGATTTTGAGAATTTGGGATAATTCCTTTCAAACCTGTGTCCCATGAGTCGAAGTGGTCGCGACTTACCTTATACTAAAAAACACACGTATTGCACACACATAAAGTGTACTGTGTACCTTTTAATTGTAATCAATTTTTTTTCTGGTTATTCAAATTGCCTAAAGATATGCTGTCCAAGAGCAAAAAATGTATTCAATTGTGTTATTTTTTGCTACAGCTTGGGCGCGTTGTCCTCCCTGTCAGCCATTGTTCCCGTATTTGATAACCTTCGTGTAATGGTTTTTGTTAATTATGTTGGCGGAATTCGGCAATGGCTGGCATTTTCGTTGGCAACAAAAACAACAGCCTTAGATCAATGGCTGTAGAATAAAATTAAGGCATTCACTTTACAAATGACCCTCGGGGAATGTAAATACCACACCACATACATGCACATACAATTATGTGTACATCCCGCGTAAAGGAAACATGACAGCATAAGACTGTACGCACGCGAATCCGATACATTCCCGGTGGACAAAATCTAATCCAAGATGACTGTCAAAAGCGACGCGCTTCATTTCCAATTACAATGAAGATGGGAATTCCATGCATTCAGGAAGAACGCCAATCGGTGTAGCAGAAAATTAATTCATTGTTTAAAACATCTCCATAGAACAAAGGAGTCGATGTCGAGTAGAACGTGGGCTACGGTACGTTACACAATTGACGCACAACGCTGCTCAATTCGATTCCGAAATTGGTAGAAAACAGAATCAATGCAATTTCGGGCAATATCTGAAGCCTTATTTCGAATCACGCGAACACAATGAACGGTCAGTTTATCATGGCTATTGAATTTTTGTGTATAGCGAACGGTTCACGTTGGTCATCTGATCCATGCGGTATCCACCCACGGCGTTCGCAAACAATCGGTTTGGCAGTGGCAATTTGAATGTACATCCTGAACGGCACGGTGCGAGGCGGCTGGGACTCTGAATGCTACATTCGATGGCATTATCATCATGAAACATTAACGACGGGAATATTGTTGTTATAATGATATCTGATGCCTGGGAGCGCTCATCTGACAAATTACATGCGCAACTTTCAAACACATAAATTTAATTCGGCTTGTTTGTGAAGGCGAGCGTTTATGCGCGAGTGTCCCACATAAAATGTAAATGCAACTTTTCGTCCTTAATTGAGGTTAATGTTATAATCTGTGTTTTGGACGCATCAGGGAGCATTAAAGGAAAGTTTTAATACAAAGAGAAGAAAGAGTCCGGGACACGTTTCCAACTACATGGAAACTGAGTGAATAACCGCCTTAAGCAGCACCAATTTTACGTGGCATCCTGGGAGTCGACTTCCGTCCACCCATCAAACAGCCAGTGTCCTTGCCAAGAATTGTGTGTGTCTGATATTGGTAAAGTTGCGCTTTTTATTTACTTTTGAGGAAATTTAAGCTTACAATTTATGTCGCCGACAATCGTCCATCATCCGGTTTCTTCTAACTAAATCATCATCATTTAAATGTTTCCAGCATAAAATTGTGTACCTGTAAGAATGATAAATTGCTAAATTTGTGTTGAGGGACGATAGTTGAGACTGCAGATTGTGTGCTTAAAAGTTTTTATCACTTCCAGCTACTGAAAACGATGAAACTTTATGACAGAATTCATCAATTTGATATATTATTTATGAGTTTATGACTTATGATATGGATGCTGTAAGACATGTGTTGCAATAGCAACATTAATAATTTTGAGGCAAAAGGTGTTTTATTAATTATCGACAGTTTAAAAACAAAATTTAAGCAAACTATGTAATAATATAAGCATAGTTTTATGAATAATTATGTTGAAGTTTAATTTTGTACGAGCAGTACAGCTCGTTCAGAAATATTTTTAAGCTTTAAAAACAACTTCAAGCAACATTTTTAAATTTCGATCATACGTTATGTTGATTTTTCATTAATATTTAGGACAGTTCTAATACGCAAAAAAAAGTTGTTTTAATTTTAATGGAGTCTGCTTTAAATTGTAAACCAACAAATGGAACTTTTGACTGGACGTGACCGTACATCATCGGTCTAATTTTGAATTTACTTTAAAGGTGTCCGGTGACTTGATTTTGCATTTTCTTACGGTTCACTAAAGAAAATGTAAATAATTGCGGTAAAAGGTGTATTTAAGCTTAATTTATGTTAATAAGCTTAATTACGTGCGGCTGCGAGAGTATGCATTTATAAAAAGTACAGAGTATTCAATGAGCAACGCAGAAAAGCGCAATGAAATGGTGATGTACCTCATTTAGTATGCACTACCCTGATTAATTAAGGGCGTGGTGGCTGTGATAAGGCTAGCGTCCTTGTAAAATCTGAGTAGCAGTTTCCTGGTGAGGTTCATTACATGTACACAAAAAATGCAAAGTTCAAGCTCGATGGTATTATTACTTTTTTTTCTTTTTCATATCTTTGAAATGACAGAGAAGCAATACAACCCTTCTTTAAATCCTCTTTAAAATTCCATCCATAAGTGCTTTTAGTGAGTGACAGCCCTTTCATACAAAGATATACATGCAGGCATATGTGGAACAGAGTAATTTCGAACGATGTAGCAAATCACAATGTAACCGTTTAATTATCTTTGACATCAAACAAACTTTCATACGAGCGTGGAAGTGCTTGACACTCACGAGCGTGGAACATTTATAAAACAATTGATGTTTGAGTGAATCAACTTTGACGGAAGTCAGTGACGTTCAATTTTCGTAAACTCCACATGATTGTTCGCTTCCAATAAATATGATACCTCTATACCAGACCCATAGACAGAGATTTCTCCATCAGCTTCTTCAAAAAGGGATGAACTTCCTTTAAAAGTATTGTTCTCTCACAGGATTTGTCCTTCTATTTTTATTGCATTACGCCATTACCGGGAACAGAAGTCGGTAAGCATGTGAGTAAAAATAGCACGAATAAATGGTGATGATAACATGTGCAGTGAGCAAACTCTTCTAAATGTTTAAAGTCGTCACACTTTAAAAGCTTAAAAGATTCATAATCGTATATAAAGTATAAATATATATTATGAGTATTTCGGAGCACATTAAGATGAAATGTACTCGCGCCACCATTTTTATTTATTAAAATTTAATGCGACCCTTTTAGAAGAGGGCGTGAGTTAATTAAAATTCAGCAATACTTTTAAGTTAAGCTGGCATGTACTGCTGATTGTCTTAGCGTCATTTCGAGTATAGAGCTTATCTGCATGCATGCATGAAGGTCCTATTCTCTGCATAATTATAATTTATATGGGTTATGTGAAGGGAAACATTACACAGATTCTCACACACTCGCATATATTGTGGTTCATTTCTGGTTATTACTTAACAGAGTCATGTACTTCTATGAATACTCATTTGGGTACGAAGTCAGTAGATGTGAGATTGTGGAATGTGGATGGAGCATGTGTTGTACACAACAGCCTCTTGTACAAATTTAAATGCAAATTTCTTGAGAAAACAATCAGACAGCAACATTCGTCAGTAGCATAATTGATCAATTATTATTCGAGTTTCGACAACTACAAAATGATTGAGTTTAATTAAATTGCATTTGCTTTGCAATTGCATGCAATCCTAAGAATGTAGTTGAAGATTGATTGTAAAATCCAGAAGGTGAATCTAATATTTTGATTTAGATATTTTAATTGGATTTAATTGAATATGATATTGTTGCAATGCAAAATCTAGGAAGATGCTATAGCATTCCTTTTCCTACACTATGCGAACACTTCTGCGATTTATGAAGAAGATTGAAAACACCTACCTACTTATAGAAAATTCAGCAGGAAGTGATTTTTTGGCATAAATTCTGAGAAAAATGGTTCAAAACAAAACAATTATGTTTGGGTATAAACATAGGATATACCTATGCCTTTGGGAGATTCCTACTCAAACGGCAAAATAATTTCTGAAGATGATTGACCATATCTCAAGAACTGATTTGGCATACCATGGGTTGATTTATAGAAATACCCGAATAAAAAACAACTTTTTAATTTCCAAAAAAAAGCTTTAAGCTTAAAATTCATGCAACTGGCGAACCTACTAAGTCCAACAAAACGTGCAGCAATGGGATTTATTTATCTTCGTAAAAATAATAAGATCCACGATTTGAATGTATAAACAAAATTAGCATGACATTTCGCAACAACTTAGAACTCAACCCTTTCATAGCTCGTTTCATCTCCTTTTTTTTTACCGGTACACCATATTATGCACATTAAATTCCAGTAACAGCGAACGAAAACTTGAAAGGACCTTTCAAGATCGCGTTTCTTGGCACATCTTATAAAGAGCGGCATGCTTCTTTTTCGTTATCATAAATATAAATTAAATATAAATGGCATTCCGAATTGACAACACAACGCTTCTGATGATAAAATTTATGAGCGTATCCAGTATCCTGGATCCACCACCCCCGCATTGTAAGTACACATATTTTTAAATTCCGAAAACATCCAGTCCATCGACGCGCAGCCTGTTTTCGTTTGCTTTGTGTGCGTTGTGTTTTTGCAGAAAACCTATATATAACCGTGTCCACGTTCGCAATAACACAGCGTCAGCGAATATGATTTTCAATTGAAATGAAAAGAATGTGCGCATTTTGTACGTGGCCGGGTGGCGGCGCACGTACTCACATATAATACAAAAAGGAGCGATTCCCCATACACTTTCGTATTGTTTTTAACATCAGTAAGCGAACTAAAGTTATCTTCGTTGCCGTGGCAACATCCGACCTTAATCCCTCTTGGACCATTTGCAAACATCATTGACAGTGCTGCTCGCTTTTATATGGACACAGACAAGTTCAATAAATTTATACAAACAACTAGGAAAAGATTGGAATACTTTAAAAAGGGCAGTTAATGATATAAATTACTATACACCCAAACAGAATAGAATCTTCTTTAAAACTAAACTTTTTGAAGCCATGCCGCTGCATTCTAAGCTTCTGCGAAAGCTTTTGTATTAATATGCGTGCTTCCCTGGAGTATTTGTACCGCGATTAGTATTGTGCAAAACGGCCAGAATTGTGCGCTTTGGAATTTTAGCCCTTTCATATGTGAGAGTGTGGGCGAAGGCTCATGTATGTTCAGGGACTGCATGATTGACGTATTCGAAATTCCATCGACGTTGATATATTCGTTTTGCTGTGCCTTTAACTACACATAGTGAATTGGCCTAATTAACCATATCCTAACATATTTTCACCCATGTCCCTCAACTCTTTGGCCAAACATTCTAATCAAAAGCGCCCTGTCGATAACATTGTGAGAACGAAAATCGATCGCAGTTCGGTAATTATATCGCCTATATATGTACACATTATGCAAGATGCTTTCAACAAAACGGGTATCTGTGTATATCAGCTCAACAAGGGCAATTAGTCCAAAAACTTAATGCTTCAGGTTACCAAAGCGAACTCGACGCGAAACAAGCGCAAAAAAAAAAAATTAATTAGCTGCTGCAATTTAGCTTATTTTGTTGCATAAGCGAAATAAATAGGTGCTTACGAGCGAACGGTTTCGCTTTATTGTTCTCGCGGAACCAATACTGACAACACTTGAGGATGTTAAGGTGTATAATCTTGAAATGGCTTAAAGATTCCGCTGAATCTTAATACGTCTAAGTTTTCCACCCAATTCTTTTGTTGCAAGAATACGCCTTGCATGCAGTGCCGCGAAACGGTGCGGTGCAGCGTGTGGGAGTAAACGCCACATTCAAGTGTATATCTTTGCAGAAAAGTATAAGTATAGTGGCATGGCTTTTGTGTGCCGCCAAAACGTGAACGGAAACAGTTGATAGATGCAGCACAAATTTTCATATCTTATCGTCTCGTTTACGGTTTTATACGTGGATATAAATGTCTGTTAGCACACAAGCAGATGTACCCCGGCGGAATATATTATTATATATCCATGGCTTTTGCAAACATGTTGGTACACCGTTCCGCCGCCGCGCCCTGATCGTCGCCATCGCCCACCCTTAACCGAACGCTACTAGCATGTGTACCTATGTTAAAAATATAGGTACCCACATAGCACAATAATATGTTGGCATAATATCATGTGTATTTATTTGCCCCGAGGAGTTTCATTGGTACACACGTGAACTGAATTTTACACATTTCTACATGGTTGTTGAGCTTATTTCCTTATCCACATATTGGGGGACGTACCCACGTACTCGTACATCCCGGAGACAACAACTGTATTTCGACAACGTCGTGCTTTTATGAGAATATAAAATGTCCTGAAAACTGTTTTTAAAGAATAAATAAAAAATATGAACGCTAATTAAATTTTTTTATGGAAGCACCTAATCCTTGTGAAAGTTTGGCATCAGCGCTCTACCAGATGATATCTCATTCCAGACCGAATACAATAGGCGGCCGTATATAACATTTTCCGCCAAGCAGAGATCAACATGAATTAATGTCGAAATGTCTTGAAGTATCCTTGAATTGCGACGCATTTCGCACAATGTGGTCAAGTAGGCATTATTTACTGTCCTACAAAGGATGTGGCATCCGGCCACATCATCCCATATCCACGCTCCCCCACCCATCCAATGTCAATTGACTAATCCGACAGCACTGAGCGCTACAGGGTAGAAGAATCATCGACAATTTAATAAATTGTTCGTGAAATGCGTACAGCTCGAGTGTCCCTTTTCGTCAATTGCTATGTCCTGCCCCTGTTCCCAAAGTCGACTGGTGCACATAGACCACGATAAATGTGATTGTAAGAAACTGACGCTTATAGATATCATAAAGAATGGGAGTCAAATAACGAATTTGTTGCGATAAGAGTTAACTGTGCACGTCCATTATAAAATAAAGCTAAGGCTTTTGAGCCCTTTACTCCTTCGGTATCAGCCTCAAACGAACACATGCGTACAACCTGTGTACTGTATAGGCGGACAAGGCAAGTTGTTTGTGACGAGCTGCCCTGCTAGCCACACACCTCCACGCCGCGCCGTTTGCGGATGCGACATTATACCCAACATCCTCGCATCCTCGCACATTTTGGCGTGGGTTAACGTCGCTTTATTGGTTTAGGTCAACCCTTTTATATGGGCTTACATCGTTCGCCCTTGTTTGCCATGGAATTAAAGCCGAGTCCGCATGGTACTCAAGCGTTGATATCTTGGCACTGGCATCAATGGTCCGCAAATAAAGAAAAGATACACTGACACACACACACACACACACACACAACCAGCCAAGGCGAAGACGTGTAAAGCGGAAAAGTCACCTATAAGTGCCTATATAACTTGGGCGAATAAAAGTAGAGAAGCACTGGACAACAACGGACGGCAAATGGAT
>JANSTS010011375.1:16047-27526 GCA_026546915.1 Sylvicola fuscatus
TTATTTAGGTCCTGTACGATGGAAAATTGTCAAACGCAATAGTTTTCATGTACAACCCCGTGGCAACCGATGGACAACTGTGCCTGCAGTCGGCGCCCAAAGGCAATGTCTCCTATTTTGTGCACACGCCACATGCACTCATGCTTCAGGTAAGCCAATCGAAATACAACAAAAAATTAATTTATTTCTAACAGTGATTAGTTTTTACGAAATGTCCTTGATGCATTTTTTACGCTTTTTTTTAAACAAATTTCAACATAAACTCCTATGTTCTAGATACTCTTTTCAGCGAACTGATCCCATTCTTTTTCTTTTTTCTTTCATATATTTCTTCACGTCGAATGTGCCGCATTTTTATCGCCATACTGGATTCACTACCCCTACATTGTGAATGCGCCCTTAACGTGTACATTTACTATACTCGTAATACGAAAAAAAACAACGACCAATTGCAATCGAATGGCCATCGAAATGCGCGTTCATTTTCCGCATTTTTCTTCTTCGCTCTATATTATTTCGAAACTATTTGAAATTGTTTGCTATATAAAATACATTTCTGACAATGGAATGAAAATTCTTTTGCTGTTGTTCGTTTCAATTGTCGCTTCAATTGTTATGTGCAATTTACGTCTTAAAACAATTGTCCTAAACATGTTCAACTACTTGAACGTGTCATGTCGCAATGGCTGCTTGGATTGTCGCCATCCTAATGCTTTTGCGTTGCACGCCATATTCTTCGCCCACATTGTAATGATCATCATACCCATTTGAAACCATTTACCACGATTCGGTCTGTGCGCATACAACTGCTAAATTCTGACGCAAAACATATGACTGTAACTTCTTGAATGTGCGGTTGGCATTTGATTTGGGAATTTCAGGATGTTAAAGCTGTTGTTACACATTCGATACATTGTACACTGAATTCAATTGGTGGCATTCAAGTGCTGTTTCCACTGTTTTCACAACTTGATATGCCCTATGATGGATGCAGTGACCTCAAACGCGATCCAGCTCTATGGTAAATATAATAACGTAGCAACTTTAACAAAATGTTTAGTGTGGTTATTTTAGTTCTTTTCAATATGTTTATTCTGTCTGGCAGTTACTTAATAAACTAAATATTTCAGTTCGAAACTTCTCGGCTTCATTTGTGAGTTGGTGGAAAGTTCTCAAACAGTTCAACAGCACATGATCCAGGTAAGACAATTTCGACAGTTGTTTGGGTATATTTTAACTTTAAATTTTCGTTTTTCAATTTAAATAAATCAAAATTTTGGTTACAATCGTTTTTTTTTCTTCTCTTTTTTAGAACCGAGGTTTTCTAGTAATTTCGTTTATGCTGCAACGATCTTCTCGCGACCATTTAACCCTGGAAGTTCTAGGATCGTTTCTTAATTTAACCAAATACTTGGTGACATGTTTGTCAGCCAACAGTGACCTACTCCTGAAACAGGTATGTTACTTCCCATTGTTCAGACAAGCAGTCTCTCTTGTTGAACTTTTAGATCTTAGATGATATAGCCAAAACGAAGCTTTTGGTGATTCTTCTCTGTTCATTTTCTGTTCTCTCTTGAGTTTCACTTAACTACTTATGTAATAGAACAAAAACAAATTGCAATTTACGACAAAAATGTTCGAAAACTATTAAAAGTTACAAAAGGCAAGTTTTTTCTTCTATGTGAAGAAGCGGATGATGAATTTTTTTTGTGTCAAACGTATTATTTTCTTACGAATGTAACGTATGTGGATATGCATTACAAAATGATGAATCATATCCAACAATACATTGTTTCATTAATTTTAATTGGATTTTTATTAAACACAGATTCGCATGAGACAATGTTTTATATTTGCATGATTTTTGTCTTCGCTTTTGTAAAATCTTCGACAGATACATTTATTTTTTTACACCAACTGATGAAATATTTGACGTTTATTTGTCGAATATAATAAGATGGAGTAACGTTTTATGTTATTTTACGCGAGTTGTAAATATAATATCGCGACAACGTACTGTTAAATTCTTTTTTTCTTTATTGTGGCCTTAAATTAAGCAAATATTCGCTTTTAGGGTTTTTTCCACGCAACTCGAATTCACCCTTTTACGAACAATCCGTCTTTGTGTGTCATTTTAATTTGAAAAGTAAATGGAAATTCAATATTCGATGTCTGTTCCCAATTCAACAACGCATAGAAACACACAGTAAACTTTAATTTAAACCAACTGAATTTTATTTATTTATAAATCACTTTACTGGCGTTGTTTTGCTTTTCTATACATACCAAATAAGAAAATCGCTTTTGAATGCAAAACTCACCAACCCCCTCCTACGTGAACAACAATATAATAACTCTGGAATGTAACAAAAATCAATTCTGCTCGTGGTTTAACTTAATTGTGCAATTATTTTGTGGAATGTATTTCATTTTGAATTTCTCTCAATGTTTTTGAGCCTTTGTGTTACTCTCAACGTATTACTTTCTTTACTGGTTCTTTTTAAGTATTTAATGTTTATGGTTGAATTCCATGCTGCATGCCCAAGCAATATTGTTTTGTAATCCGGCTGTAGCAGGGCAGGTTATACAACGACTAACCGACAGCTCTTTTGTTTTTCATTTCTGACGTGGCAGCTGCTGGACCATGTACTGTTCAACCCCTCCCTGTGGATATACACGCCCGCCAATGTGCAGGCGCGGCTCTACTCCTATCTGGCGACAGAGTTCTTGAGCGACACACAAATTTATAGCAATGTACGCCGTGTCAGCACCGTTTTGCAGACAGTGCACACGCTCAAGTTCTACTACTGGGTAGTGAATCCGCGCGCCAAAAGCGGGATCACACCGAAGGGGTTGGGTATGTTTGTTTATTCAGATATTCATAATTACATTGAATTTATTCTAAGAATTTCTTTACAACTAATTAATTTATAAAAGACGGTCCACGTCCTGCACAAAAAGATATTCTCGCCATTCGAGCGTATATCCTGCTGTTTCTGAAGCAACTGATAATGATTGGAAACGGCGTCAAAGAGGACGAACTTCAAAGCATTCTTAATTACTTGACAACAATGCACGAGGACGAGAACTTGCACGATGTTCTGCAAATGCTTATTTCATTGATGTCCGAGCACCCAAGCTCTATGGTGCCAGCTTTCGACGTGAAGCATGGCGTACGAACCATCTTCAAGTTGCTGGCCGCCGAAAGTCAGCTGATTCGATTGCAGGCACTGAAGCTGTTAGGTTTCTTCTTATCACGAAGCACACACAAGTAAATTGCGACAGCATGATGTTGTCAGAAAGCATGATTTTTTCAAAGTAGTTCTGTTTTAAGGCGGAAATACGACGTGATGTCACCACACAACTTGTACACATTGCTGGCCGAGCGTTTGCTCATGTACGAAGAGTCGCTGTCACTGCCAACGTACAATGTGCTGTATGAAATTATGACGGAGCACATTTCGCAACAGATTCTCTACACCAGACACCCAGAGCCGGAGAGTCACTTCCGATTGGAGAATCCGATGATTCTGAAAGTTGTGGCCACACTTATTCGCCAATCAAAACAAACGGATCAACTGCTTGAGGTGAAGAAACTGTTTCTGTCTGATATGACGCTTTTGTGTAACAACAATCGCGAAAATCGACGCACAGTTCTGCAGATGTCCGTATGGCAAGAGTGGCTAATCGCAATGGCCTATATTCATCCCAAAAACGGAGAAGAGCAGAAAATATCTGACATGGTGTACTCGTTGTTCCGGTAAATTAAGTTTAATTTCACTGACAAAACCATGCTAATCATTTGTCCTTAAGCATTTATTCACCGTACCTTTTTTTCACCTTTCAGTATGCTGCTGCATCATGCGATCAAGCACGAGTACGGAGGATGGCGTGTTTGGGTAGACACATTGGCCATTGTGCATTCAAAGGTAACTTCACTAATTATACTTGGTTTTTCGTTAATGTACATATTTGCATTATGCATAGCATCGTATTTGTGTGTGTGCGAAACTAATTAATTTTTGGCTGCAAAACAATGTCATTGTAGCGCGCGCGTTCACAAAATGCAGCAGCAGCATCAGGTTTAATGCTTTGCCATATTCCAAATGCAAATAGCTTGGTCAACCCAAATTAAATTGTTCGATGTTTTACATTTTGTAGACATTTCGAATAGGTTATATGTTTACTAACGATTTTAATGGACCATTTTATTATGCAGTTATTTTTAATCATATTAAAATTTACTTTTCTTCTTTAAAGAGTTTAAACTTAAATATTTAAAGCTTCACTTGGTTGAGTTAGCTAACGTAATTGGCCTGCCCAATTATGCTCCGATTGCTTACAAAGCAACTCTTTTAAGTGCACATTTTATATTACAATTGACAATGTATAAGTCTCTAACGACTGTGTCAGCAAAAAACTAACGTAAACAGTTTTCGGATCGCTTTTGAGAGTTTAGCACATTGAAATTAAATAAAGTAAAACAATTTACAATTAATTATATGGTAAACTAAAATGTGTTGCGTAACATTATACGTTGCATTCATTAAAATCACTAATATTCGTATTTAATTATAATTTAAGTCGTTCATTAATTCACATTTGCGGCTTTAATTTCATTAAGTGTACTAGATGTGCATTTACGCAGTTTATGCATTTTGGCGCAATCGATCGACTATTAATATGATAATTACTCTAATCTCTCCAATAAACGCACGTTACCGTTTATTTGCAGGTATCTTATGAAGAGTTTAAGCTGCAATTCGCCCAAATGTACGAGCATTATGAACGCCATCGCACAGACAACATAACAGACCCAGCGTTGCGGCAAGCACGTCCAATTTCCACAATAAGCGGGTGGGATCGAGATCGAGATGATGACCACCATCATGCACATGCGGTCGATGCGCCACCACCTCCTCCTCCACAACAACAGCAACAGCAACAATTGCAGCAGCAGCAACGGCAGCAACAACAAAAGCTGGAAAAACAACGTGAAATTGAAAATGAAATCCAAAAATCACACAAGAATGAACAAACGGAAATTAATTTAGAGAATGTGAAGTGTGCATGCGATGAGGAAACTGAAGATGACTGCAACGATGATGCCACTAACGAAACTTTAATGACGTCAACGGATGATGCCAACAAAATGGACAGACCGCCGAAAGACGAGGACAATAATCCAATTAAGAGTGAACCGACAGTCAGTTCAA
This sequence comes from Sylvicola fuscatus, assembly GCA_026546915.1. NCBI lineage: Eukaryota > Metazoa > Arthropoda > Insecta > Diptera > Anisopodidae > Sylvicola > Sylvicola fuscatus. The sequence continues at coordinate 21,264 of JANSTS010011375.1, forward strand.
TTTCAAACATTTCCGATGTTTACAATAAACAAATAAATAGCGAGTTAATCTGCAATGGGGAAACACATTTGGCTGAAAGTGGATGCGATGAAACGCCTCCACAATCGGTTGGTGGTGCCACAGCTGCTGCTGCAACGAATTTGTCGAACATCGATGACGAAGCAATTTCATATGCAAATTCGAATGCGGTCGCAGCTGGCGAGGATGCTGCTGAAACTGAGCACATTGTCGAGCATCAGATAAGTGGCGGGCAGGAGGCGTTAAAACAGGTGCTGGAAATTGAAAACTTTGAACGGGAAGAAAGCGCCAAAGAAATTGTCAGCGATATAATTGAGGAGATAATGGTAGCAAGTGAGAAAATGTTGGATGATTGCAAATCGGTTAGTGATAAGGTGCTGCGTGACAATGAGCTAACCTCGCCGGTAATTAAGGATGAGGAAATCGAGCAGGCGGTTAGTGAAGTGGTGAAAGGTGTGCGAGAGATTGAAGAAAAATCGAAAAAGGTGGAAACGTGCAACGATATTGCAAAGGATGACAGTGTCGCCATAACAAACCAGGCGGCGTCAGTAGTAGGCGATAATCAAAAGACTGATTTACTATTATCAAGTGCAATAACAATTACAAATAATAATAATAACCTTATTGATAGTAATAGTAAAAGTGATAATATTAAATTAAATAATAATGATGATAGCGAGGATTATCAGGAAACTGAGGAGACTATCGATGATCCAGATTCAGTTAAGTCAATGATTGCGTCGCTGGTAGATGAAGTGGTGGACAAGTGTGTCGCTAGCATCAGTCTTGACGATGATACTACACAGCAGTTAGCTAAAGATGAACTTACTCCTGCTGAATCACCTGTCAAATGCATCGAAACAGTTACTACTGAAGCGCCAGTTCTCGACTTTGAACATTCTAATTCTGATGCTGCAAATGTAATCGATGACAAACACGTTAAAGAGCAAGCTCAATTAGTAGTCAATGACATCCTGGAAAATGCCATCGTCGAAGCTGAACTGAAGCATAACCAAGAAATTGAACAAATATGTTCAGAAATCATTGACAAATGCATTGATAATGCATCCTTGGAAAATACTGTTGTGAGCATCAGTGATGACAGATCAACGAATTCGTCACCAAAACCAATTACGGAAGAAATAATCACACCGCCGCTTCCAGATGGCAACGCGGAAATTAGTGCCGCCAATCGCTCAGCATCCATCGATGAAGCAATTAGCGATGATTTAATACAAGAAATATCCGACAGCGGTAGTGCAAATCAGGAAAACACGATTGACGATACAAAGGACGTCAATGCTCTATCTTCGTTGTCACCACCCTCTTCGCCGATACACGAAAGTGAAGCTATAAACGACAACGTGACAGAACCAACAGCTGCAACGATTGTACCGCCACAATCGGCAACATCGCAACATTCACAGCATCAGCAGCAAAGATCGAGACCACAAAGTGCTTCGACATCAACACAGGTGGAAAACAACCACTTTGGTAAGTACTTTAGTAGTTTTAAATCACAAATAATTATTCTCAAATTCCTAGAAAATATAAATTGGGTTTTTCTTCCGAATATCGAGAGTTTTTAAAGGATCAATGACTTATTGAGTTAATTTGCTGAAAAAGTGCAAATAATAAAGCTTTGAAGTTTTTTACAACATAAAATTGGCAAGGACCTTTATATACAACTTTCATTTATGATGGCAATAATATGTGCATCGCACATACTCCTGCTGTACGATTACATATATCGAATGTACGATTTGAAGTAAAGTCTAACCCGATCACCGAATGACGCTTCATAAAATGTCGCTTCCATTTTCGTTGAATTTATTGCGCGAATGATTTTAATGGCAAACGCAAGTCATGGCCCCAGCCATCTCGAATTGATATTCTTGCAATAAAACGAATCCATTCATTTTCAATATGGTGCACTAACTTTCCTCAACTCGCAAGAGTTTCGTGTAATCTCGTTTGCAACGTGCATGTCAATAAAATCATATCAATCCCAATAAAAAAAGAAGCGAATAAACATATACGTGCTGGTGCACAGGACGATTTACATACGAATGCTGAAGAATCTCGTCTCGCATCATCTTATCTCCATCCATACTTTGACTAGGGCATAATATGCAATTTTTCTATTATAATAATAAATTGAATTTAAATGGGTTTCTGAATTGCAAATGGAAGAGACATTTTATCACTATCGATTGATATGTTTGCTTAATGCTCATTTCATAAACTATGAATATTCAATTTCTTAATAATTTGTATTTGTATATCCGTAGCTACTGCTGAGCCAAAACAACGATCGAAATCTGGGTCGGCGACTAGACCCATGTTCAGCCCTGGACCAACACGCCCACCATTCAGAATTCCTGAATTCAAGTGGTCATATATCCATCAACGACTATTATCCGACGTTCTGTTCTCGCTTGAAACTGACATTCAAGTGAGTATACAACATTTACACATTCGTTCACTTTTCCCACTTGCAAGCATCATTGCAGTTGATGTGGTCACCATACATAAACTTTTTTACATAATTTAATTGATAAATGCTAATTTCTGTGTGCAGGTGTGGCGTAGTCACTCAACAAAAAGTGTTCTGGATTTTGTTAACGCCAGCGAAAATGCTATTTTTGTGGTGAATACGGTCCATTTGATATCACAGTTGGCTGACAACTTGATCATTGCATGCGGCGGTCTTTTGCCATTGTTGGCAAGTGCCACTTCACCGAATGTAAGTTATTTTCATCAATAGTGTCAAGGGTCAAGTAACCAACTAAATGTTTTATGAACATAGTCGGAATTAGATGTCCTGGAGCCCACCCAAGGCATGCCTCTGGAAGTAGCCGTTTCATTTCTGCAGCGTCTCGTCAATATGGCCGATGTTCTAATATTTGCCAGTTCACTGAATTTCGCTGAACTCGAAGCTGAGAAAAATATGTCCAGCGGAGGCATTTTGCGTCAGTGCCTTCGTCTGGTGTGTACATGCGCTGTACGTAATTGTCTGGAGTGCAAGGAGCGTACACGCTACAATAATGGTTCATTGCGTGATGTGCCAGGAGCTGTACACCTCCAGGCACTCATACGGGGCGCTCAGGGATCTCCAAAGGTTCGTTGTAGTATATTTGCTCTACAGTTATTTTGTTAACGTAATTGCCATGTAATGTTTTTGTTAAAGAATATTGTTGAATCTATTACCGGTCAGCTGAGTCCTGTCAAAGATCCGGAGAAGCTTCTTCAGGATATGGACGTGAATCGCTTGCGTGCTGTCATCTATCGCGATGTGGTAAGTTATACGCTGTGGCTTCGCAATTGCTTTGTGGTGCTCACCTTTTTTCGTACTAATGTTGTTATAAGAAACGAATGTTTCAGGAGGAAACAAAGCAAGCCCAATTCCTATCGCTGGCCATTGTCTACTTCATCTCTGTGCTAATGGTATCGAAGTATCGTGATATTCTTGAGCCGCCTACTGAGCCGGTCGTTCGAGCATCTCCTGTCCCACAGAGGGCTGTGCAGTCTCAAGGTAGGAACAATCTATTGTACATTAACATAATCGCTTTCCGGGGTTTTATTTTTTATCGTATTCTGTGTAATTCGTAACTCACCAACCAACACACCGAAATATTTGATAGATGGCTTGAGATAAATTTAATCCTTACAAATTCCAACCATTTATGATTTGTATTGATTTAGAAAATTTGTTAATTTCGTGTACTGCTAGACGGTTTCTAGTTCACTGGTTGCCCCGAGGCAGTTTTTAAGTCATTACCGTCATTTTTTTTATTTTTTGCCGTAAACGAATACTGAAATCAACAACAACAACAACAACCAATCCCTCTTCTCTTTTTCTTTACACGCTGCTTGTTATCTTGTTGGATTAATATCAATTTTGATGGACAAAATTAAAAACAAAAATATAAATTTTACGCACTCAACCTTCCCTTACTATCTGATTCTCAATTTCCCATCACTAATGTCCCAAAAAAAAAAAAAAAATCTACACCTCCACACCACTACTCCTCATTATAATTAAATGGCAATAGAGTCATCAGCTAGACCACTATTCCCGCAATGGTCGCACCACGTGTATCCGCAATTTTTGCCCGGCTCGCATCCCAATCACCAGTCATCATCATCTCAGTCTCAGTCCCAAATGTCTGCGAACAACCAAGTCCCACCAGCCAATCTAGTAAACGGCGTTGGGCAGCACAATGCGGTGATGGTGGCCGGTGTCACATCGACCATGTCATCATCATCCTCCTCGCCGCCGTCATCGTCCTCATCGTCGTCAGCTGGATCATTGAATCCGAACGTCATAAATAATAATAACATAAATAATTCGTCCACGCTGATGCATCAGCAGCAACAACATCAACAACAGGGCCATGTTATAACGGCACCCGCGTCGGCTCATTATCATCACCACCATCACCATCACCATCATATTATGCAACAGGAGCAACAACAACAGCACCACCAGCAACCACATCACCTGCCGTTTGGCAATCAATCAAACGAACTAACCAATTATTATCAGCATTATCGCGAATCCAACAACTATGTTGTGAATAATACGAGTCATGTAGCGCAGATGCAGACGAACAACAGCCACGCGGGGGGCATGATGGCGACAAATACGGTGGCCCATGGTGGCCATCCAACGTATAACGCCCATGTGCAACAGCGCAACAATCGAATCGTTAATGGCGGCGAAAATGGCGGCAGTTTAATGAAAAATAATGGTCTCAATAATAACTATCGATTTAGGAATAGTACGACAGGTAGACGACACTATTTTTCTTGAACGAAATATGCCTTGTGCTTGTGGTTTACGTGACGTTAGACACACTTACGTGCGCGCGTGTGCTGTGTTTCTTTTTCATCTATCTTTAATTTTTTTGTTGTTGTTTACTCTTATCCTTTCTGGCTCAATGTTTATACACAGTTTGTTTTTTTTTGTTCTTGTATAGTACGAGTGTATATTGAGAAAAGTAATAAGGAGCGCGTTATTATTTATTAGCGATGATTTGTTTTTGCGTTGTTTGCTGCCTTACGACAGCAGTTATTCAATATTGTAAAAAATTGATGAACTTTTGTGTTGACACTTTATAAAATCGTTTTTTTTTCACATTTTTTGTTAACATTCAACAACTTTTCTAAAAAAAAAAAAACAAAACAACATTCGTTAGTTGAAGCTTATTATTTTAACTATCACTCCATTTAAACTAAACTTGTCTTAAATTGTTTATTTTCATATCGCTTCAAAACTGTGTTCTCTTCAATTAGTTTTGACAAACTTTGTCAATCGAAATTACTTACTCTGTTGCATAAAATCTTTATTTTCAAGTTTTATGTCTGTAACTGTTAACCGTTTTATTGTTATAAACTGGAGTTGTACTATATCTATATACGAGATCGTTTTGTAATTAATGCAAGTTAAAAGTTCTTACATAATATGAGTTTTTAGTGGCGTTTGTAGTTTGAAAATTAAATTCGTTGTATTGCGATGTAATCTCAGTGCTTGGCAGTTGTAACAACAATCTTGAATCAGAGGAGACAATAAGTTTTCTTTGCTAGTTATATAGTATGTTTGCAGACGAACATCATGCTACTAATTCAAAAGATGGCGACGATGTGTCTAAACCGTTTTGTTTTTTTTTTCGCGTGTATAGTAAAAAAATGAGTTATTCAAAATCTGGAGATGATGATGATGATATCCTAAAATTGCACTTTATAGATTTTTTCATTTATCATTTTTATTGATTTTTTCTAAAATAAAAATTGCATATTGCATTCAAATTAAGCTTTAAGCGCCGTTTTAGTTTATTCCCAGCACAATATCACTGTGTTTTAGTTATGTTATTGTATGTATTCGTATTCAATTTATAGCAGCAGCTATATCGCTTCTTCTTTTTTATCTTGTTGTATTTCTTTACCAACATATTCGATTGTACATTACGTGTCCAATCCCGTGGGAGTTTGTGTTACTTTGTTATGCCTTACTTTCAAAAACTTTCTCTAACGTTTCTCATTACTACATGATCCTGGCAACTTCGGAAGCTTATTTATATTCTACGTACTGAATATAATTCCAACTTATCCCAAGGAATATATTTATATAATGTACACCACACAATTTGCATAATTAAATATTACAATTTATAAAGAGATTGACAAATTGTAATATTAAAGTATATTAAAGTTTATTTTATTTTAGTACATTTATAGTGAAA
>JANSTS010011375.1:32304-45607 GCA_026546915.1 Sylvicola fuscatus
GTACGTATTTATGTAATTATGTTGTCTAGGTTTTTCGTTATTTCTGAAAAAAAAAGTGAATTCGTTTTTAACGCATTTTTTGATTTATTTTCGATTCGTTCAGTTTTTGTTAAAAATATTAAATATTTAATTATCTATTTTGATATAATAATATAACACCACAAATAGCGTGTTATCGGAGTGCATGTTTTCAAACATAAAAAAAAAATAAAAAAATTATACACAAACATTTTAAAGTTTTCGAAAAAGAAACAGACCAGAAAATTCGATTGAGGCCGACTTGAGTGTGCAACTTTTATTGAGTTTTGCTATATTAATTGTTTGCATCATTTCTCATTTATTGCATTTGTTTGTGTTTGTATACACAAGGTAGTCGGTTAAAGTACATGCTGTACTTCATTTTATATAAAAATATGTTTGAATTCAATTTGTATTTCATATGTCATTTGGAGCTTTATACAAGTACTGTACACATATAGTTTAAGTTATTTAAAAGTTCAAATAAAACCAATTTAAAACACGCGGTCATGCAATTATTAAAAAATGCGATTGCTCAAAAAGCCCATTTATTCTTTGTGTTGTTTAATATTTTATGAATGTTAAATTCATGTGATTTTATGTTGTATTTTTAAACATTTCTCATCTCATTATTATGTATAAAATATTTTTCAACGGTTATATAGTTTAAATTAAAAATATAATTACTATTATTTTATTGAACAGCTCATTGATTTCGTTATAATAACGGCCCCATTAGGGCCTTTCTACACTTTTGGGCCGAAAGATCTTACGCGGAATAATATAAAACATCGATGGACGGAGAGTGTATGCTGGCTATTTATTACTTCTTATTGTTTTTGATTGGATGCTTTACAATTTTTCTGTATCACAAATTGTGTAAAAGCTTTAAGCTTCTTGTCCAAATTTCTTGCTACTTGTGTGTACTCGTCTATGACATGCGAACTACAAGCTTTGTTTTGTAAACACGTCAATTTTTTTGGTAATTGTATTTTTAACTTAAATTATTGTATTTTCATTATATTTTATCAATGTATGATATGATTTAATTATGTTCAAATTAGATCGATTGACAGATATTTCTCCGATTCTGAAACGTTGAATTGATTTCAAAAGTGCATAAGTAATTCGCGGTTTATTCATTTGACACTCTATTTAACTTATTTATATTTGGTTCATTAGCGAGGGATTTAATTATGCAATGTAAATACATTGCAATTACACCCAAATTTGTTAGGAATGAGTTGTTACAAAATATCGTATGGTCCAATCACAATTTTTTGGGATATTAAATTTGTTTGTGTTCGAAAACACATTTTTGTTCATTCCATAAATTCAAAGTATCATAATCACTAATTAAGGTTACTACATGGATGTTTCTAATTACACATTTGGTAACAAAGAACGGCGTGGTTATTAATCATGCCATGACAATGCCAAATACAAACGCCGCAAGTCGCACATATCAACCCATAAACAATCAAATAACTACAATATCCACATAAATGTACATATGTAAACAGAAATTATGTTTTTAATTGTGTAATTTAATTATACATAGACTAATCAATTTTCATTTGAAAACAAATTCCACGCTCGCATGCACCTAATCACATTAGGCCGTGAATGTTTGTATTGAAATCTTACCCAGCTGTTTGCCCATTTGACTGTACGCTTTATAGAATTTTAGTGCCAATTAACAGCCACATGTGTATGTATGCATGCATGCTTTCTAATGAAATTAACCATAACAATTAACACAATCAAATACAATACATTGTGTTGGCTTTTTACTAAACATTAATTAATCCAATGCAGAGCGTCGACTCAGATGTGGCCTCCCTGAACATGAATTCAACAGAGAACGAGGTGCCCGAAGTAGAAACTTCTAGCGAAATAATGGTTGACGACAACAAGCCAAACAATTCAAACGATGAGAGTTGGACAGACGTTAACCTCAATGAGGATGGAATCGATAAGATTAGAGACATTGAGGGTAATCTGCATCACATGAGTGAGCGTGGTGATAAGCCTGATTCAGCCATTTCGGTTGTTCGCGTTCCCGACAATTATAGCCAGGTAGGTGGTGCTGTTGGCGGTGGAGTTCGCTCCCGACCCGATGACATTCCAATGAAGGCGCCACTTGTTGGCCAAATTCCACTGACAACGCCGTCACGTGAGGCAAGTCTAACGCAAAAGTTGGAAATCGCCCTGGGTCCGGTGTGTCCATTGCTGCGTGAAATAATGGTTGACTTTGCGCCTTTCCTGTCAAAAACGTTGGTGGGCTCTCACGGTCAGGAGTTGCTGATGGAAGGAAAGGGTTTGACAACGTTCAAAAACAGCCACTCTGTAGTTGAGTTGGTCATGTTGTTGTGCTCGCAGGAATGGCAAAACAGCTTGCAAAAACATGCCGGCCTAGCATTCATTGAGCTGATCAATGAGGGACGTCTTTTGTCGCATGCCATGAAGGATCACATTGTTCGTGTGGCAAACGAGGCCGAATTCATTCTTAATCGAATGCGTGCCGACGATGTGATTAAGCATGCTGATTTTGAGGGACAGTGTTCCCAAACATTGCTGGAACGTCGCGAAGAGGAGCGCATGTGTGACCACTTGATAACGGCTGCCAGACGTCGCGACAATGTCATTGCCAGTCGTTTGTTGGAGAAGGTGCGAAACATTATGTGCAATCGTCATGGTGCTTGGGGTGAAACTAGTGGAACCTTGCAAAAGTCTGTCTTTTGGAAGCTGGACGCATGGGAAGATGATGCACGTCGACGAAAACGAATGGTTCAAAATCCTCGTGGATCAAGTCATCCACAGGCAACTCTGAAAGCGGCTTTAGAAAATGGTGCTCCCGATGACGCCATCTCACAGGCTCGCGAAGAATTTCATTCGCAATTGGCTGTTTCACGGTCACAGCAACCAACACAACATACCAGCGACTTGCTGGATGATTCTGAATTGTTGATTGAAGATCGCGAACTTGACTTAGACTTGACTGGACCGGTTAATATTTCGACAAAGGCGAAGTTAATAGCTCCTGGACTGGTAGCACCTGGCACAGTGTCAATTACAACCACTGAAATGTATTTTGAAGTAGATGAGGATAGCTTAGAGTTCCAAAAAATTGATTCGGAAGTGCTTAAGTATTGCGATCATCTGCACGGAAAGTGGTATTTCTCAGAAGTGAGGGCCATCTTCTCGCGCAGATATCTGCTGCAGAATGTTGCCATTGAGATATTCCTCGCAAGTCGCACGTCTATTCTGTTCGCATTTCCTGATCAGCATACAGTGAAGAAAGTTATCAAAGCTTTACCAAGAGTCGGCGTTGGCATCAAGTATGGCATTCCGCAGACACGACGTGCTTCAATGATGTCCCCTAGACAATTGATGCGCAATTCCAATATGACGCAAAAATGGCAACGTCGAGAGATCTCCAATTTCGAGTATCTCATGTTCCTTAACACGATTGCTGGTAGAACTTACAATGATTTGAATCAATATCCTGTATTCCCATGGGTATTAACTAACTACGATTCCAGAGAATTAGATTTAAGTCAACCGTCAAATTATCGCGACCTCTCAAAACCTATCGGTGCGCTGAATCCAAGTCGTCGGGAGTACTTTGAGGAACGGTACGAGAGCTGGGACAACGATTCGATCCCACCGTTTCACTATGGTACACATTACTCAACCGCTGCGTTCGTCCTCAACTGGATGATTCGCGTTGAACCATTTACAACAATGTTTCTGGCGTTCCAGGGTGGTAAGTTCGACCACCCCGATCGTCTATTCTCGTCAGTGTCTTATTCATGGAAGAATTGCCAGCGTGACACATCCGATGTCAAGGAGTTAATTCCTGAATGGTATTTCCTACCGGAAATGTTTTACAATTCATCATCATATCGACTCGGCACACGCGAAGACGGTGCAATGGTGTCAGACGTTGAGCTGCCACCTTGGGCGAAAACACCCGAAGAGTTTGTGCGCATCAATCGCATGGCGCTCGAGTCAGAATTCGTTTCATGTCAACTGCATCAGTGGATCGACCTGATTTTCGGTTATAAACAACGAGGCCCGGAGGCGGTGCGCGCCACCAACGTTTTCTACTACCTCACGTACGAGGACTCTGTTACATTGGACACGATTACCGATCCGGTGATGCGTGAAGCGGTTGAGAATCAAATCAAAAATTTCGGCCAAACGCCTAGTCAATTACTTATGGAGCCGCATCCACCGCGTAGCTCTGCCATGCATTTGTCACCGATGATGTTCAGTGCTATGCCAGACGATGTGTGCATGTCGATGAAGTTCCACTTGAATTCGCCGATTATTCACATTTCGGCGAACACATATCCACAGCTTGCACTTCCAAGTGTGGTAACGGTAACAGCGGGCCACCAATTTGCCGTCAATCGATGGAACTGCAACTATGCAGCCAGTGTACAGAGTCCCAGCTACGCTGACTCACCGCAGAGCCCTGGCGCTAATCTGCCGCTCACAATGGATCCCATTTTGTGTAAGTACCTACAAACAGACAAAATTGTGTCCATTTTGATAGAGCTTAAATTGCACCATTGGAATAATCCTTAATTTTCAGCACAAACCAATGTGCACAATAACCCAACATCTGTGCGACGTCACCTGGGCGATAATTTCAGTCAGAAACTGAAGATCAGATCGAATTGCTTTGTGACAACAGTGGACAGTAGATTCCTGATTGCATGCGGTTTCTGGGACAACAGCTTCCGCGTCTTCTCCACGGAGACGGCCAAAATTGTGCAAATTGTTTTTGGCCACTTTGGTGTGGTGACATGTTTGTCACGTTCCGAGTGTAACATTACATCTGACTGTTACATTGCGTCAGGTTCGGCTGATTGTACGGTGCTGTTGTGGCACTGGAATGCACGAACACAAAGCATTGTTGGTGAAGGAGAGGTGGGTGTCTCCCCCCCCCAATTATGTACAGAAATTAATGCTGTTAACTTACAGGTACCAACACCACGCGCCACACTTACCGGCCATGAGCAGGCTGTAACTTCCGTTGTGATTAGCGCCGAGCTGGGATTAGTAGTGTCAGGATCTATAAGTATGTGTCATGCAAATTTCATATTTTTGACGTCGCGTCGATGTTAATCTCGTCGGATTTATTTTACAGATGGACCCGTTTTAATTCACACCACCTTTGGTGACTTGTTGCGCTCACTGGAGCCACCGCCTGAGTTCATCTCACCGGAAACAATTGCAATGTCACGGGAAGGATTTATCGTTGTCAATTATGACCGTGGCAATGTTGCAGCATACACTATTAATGGCAAACGATTACGCCACGAGAGCCACATGGATAATTTACAGGTAATTCTTGTCAAACTAATATTTATTCGGAATTGTTTTTTTTTTTAATTATTTATAATTTGTTTTATTTTACTCAAATAGTGTATGTTGCTGTCGCGTGACGGTGAGTATTTAATGACAGCTGGTGATCGTGGAATCGTTGAAGTTTGGAGGACATTCAATTTGGCCCCACTTTATGCTTTCCCAGCATGCAACAGTGGAATCCGATCATTAGCTTTAACGCATGATCAAAAGTAAGTTTAATTTTTATTTGATACCCGATTAAATTTATTTTCTGTTTAAATTATCATTAATTACGGTTGATTTCACATTCCGATTAAGTATTTAACTTTAATTGTAAAATTGGAAAACTCTTTTAATGAAAATAATAATTATTAAAACATTGCAACATACAAAGCTAATTATGTTGATTGATGAACTTACTGAATTATTACAATTATTTGATCCTTTAATGTTTTATTCATAAATTATGAAGAAGCAATTATAAGGAAGTGCTTTTCTATAATTAAGCATAAAATACCATTTTAATAATCACCAATTTATCACAGAAAATAAAGTCCTTTGTGACCCTTACGTTTAATCAATAAAAATTTACAAAATTTCATATTTCACAGAGCTTCACTGTCTCTCTACAAATTACTCCTCAATTACTTAGATTACCATTAACATTCTTAATTCTTCTATCTCCTTCTCCCCTTCAACGTTGCATAGATACCTTTTGGCTGGACTCTCCACCGGATCGATAATTGTGTTTCACATTGACTTCAACCGATGGCACCATGAATATCAACAAAGGTACTGAAATCTACTTTAATTAATGCGACTGATCAAAATTGACGACTTCTATCAAATTGTCAGTTAACATCATTAAAAAAAAAACAAAAACTAGCCAGTTGCATTGATTTTAAAATATGTATTAATGATGTTTATGTCTCTTTCTCATTGTGGTCGAAAATCTGCGCTTTGATAACTGTATTGAATCAATAAACATACGCGATATACACTAAATGTATGGGATAATTTAAAAAAATAATTGAAATTGAATTGGACGAATTCATTCCACATGAAACAAAAGGACGATTGTGCATTTCAATTAAATGCTGAACAATAATGGATTTGACGAAAAAAAAATGATTTTGACAAGTTAATTAAAAGTAATTGTTGATGAAAACAATAATTACTAATTGATGAAAAAAAAAACAGTGACTAGACAAATTAAAAAATTAGAACAAGAAAATTGAAAACATTCACTGTCGAGAGAAGCCAAAACCCTTAACGTAGTTAATTGAAAACAAATTATTATTTTGAATTAAATAATAAATGAATGAAATATTAAACCATTAATACAATGCGGCCAAAATGTAGTAGGTTTTAAATAAAATTTATTATAAATAACAATTATTTAACCGATTCACAGACACATTTGAATGAAAATAATATATTTAGTAGAAATATTTTTCCCCTGCGACAAACAAAAACATTTATTGAGAAGTAATCACACTCATAAACATACAATTAAATATAAATATAATTTAGGACGATTCGTAGATAATATTATGCATCTTGATAGAGAAACTACATAAGTGTAGCATGGTTATTGTAGGTAGTTACTTTGTATCGTTTCTTTCGCAAGGAAATTTTTTAATAAATAAAAATAACGCCTTTGGTTGGACTGGTTTTGGGGTATTCCTTGAAACTTGTGACGTTTGAAGTAGGATACGGTATTATAGACATAAACGTACACTATAGGATTTAATTAGATGAGCTTGGGAAACGCTTGCTGGCGGGTTACATGCGCATTACCGTTATGTGGTTTCGGGGGTTGTTTTTTTTTGTTTTTGTTTTTTGTTTTTTATTAGTATATACAGTTTTTGTTGACGCAAATGAGGGCATGGACTTGAAAAGTTATCTTCTTATGTAAAGTTTGGAATTTGGGGTGGTGAAGAAGCGGCGAACTTTTATTACATCAATTGGTTGTTTTGAACCCTTTTACGGTTGCTGTAGTTGGACGAAAAGGGCTGATGAAACTTGTAAAATTTTAATTGAAAATATTAGTTCAAATTAAGACAGATGAAATTTTAATTTCTTTGAATCGTTTAACGTCTTTAATGAACTTTCTTGTTAGTCAGAGATACCGTTTTATTTGTGTAGTTAGATTATTTTTAGATAACTAGGTTGTTTTAACAAATTATTACTTTTAATTAAATACAAATACCGTTCAAGACTATATGTTGCTGCGAGTCACTTTGACACGTGACCACCATGCACTGTGTAAACATCAGACTCACATACGGCGTACATAAGCGCATTTATGTTATTTACTATTACTATTATGGCAATTTATTAAAGTGGCAATGTTGTACTTAACAAAACATTCCAATAAAACTGATTCTAGTCGTTTATTAGGAACTGATTTTATTCCCTTTTTACTTTGGTAAAATTTACGTCATCGCTTATATACGATTGTTTTTCCAGTTTTCTGTAAAATCGAGGGGAAGATATTGCGATTTGGTTATATAGGTGTGAAATAATGTGTTGTATTTTGAGCTTACAACTTTTCAGTTGGAGATCCGCTGGGGGGGGAAGGGGTGGGGGGGTTTGTATAATTCGGCCATTCTTCTCCGTTATACGTTTTGTTGGAATATGTAGAGGAGGAGGTTATAATCTGCTTAATTGGGACACCCAACGCAATTGTGAAAAAGTGGAAAAATGCAAAAAAAAAAAACAGAAAAAATGTAATCGCAATGTAATGTGTACTTATGATGTAAATATTTAAATTTAATGAAATTGGCTTGAAAAACCACCCTTTTTGTCAACTTTATGTTCTTTTCTCCTTTTTGTTATCTGTTGGAATTCATTTCGATTTTGGTTGGGTTATCTATCATTCCACCGCTATTGCCGGCTTATAACGTTTGGTGTTAATTTAAAAAGTCGGCAACACGGTGTGTTGATCACATTTGAAAAGGAAAATCATATTAAATACAATTTGTCAATTTATCAAGGGTGTAATCGGCGTTGATAGGGTTTTCGTTAATTTTCTTTTGTTATCGTTTTCTTCTTAAATTAACATTTGAGAAATAGTTGTTTATTGTTCATCACTACATTAGTTATGTAGCTGAATTATTTGAAAACTTATATACGCCCTTAGTCCTTCCACCATACACCCTTTCTTAATGTTATATTTTTGAAATACAACGGGATATGTAATATGTAAAATGGACAATCAATAAGCCGGTTGATTTATTCGTACTTTATTTAACTCAGTTTATTTTGAAAAATAATTGTTTTTTTGCAAATGCAATTCAATTTTCACATGTCTTCTTTGCTTGTTTTTGCTTCTTTTCTGTTCATAACAAAAGGGAGAACATTGTGAATTGTTAACATTCCGCCATCCAGTAATGATTAAATAAATGAACTTAAACATAAAATAATTAAATTAAATAAATAAAAATATGCAAATATAATAAATTGAGTGAAAAATATCGCATCAAAAATATTTTAACATGATAATATTAAATTTAATATAAATAAATACGTGTATTTTAAAAATACATTTTTTGCTATTCTGTCCAAAAAAAAACATAAATAAAAGAAAATAAATCGTTTTTTGTAAATAATTTGCATAAAATCCAAATAAATATATTGCAAAAAAAAATTATTATAAAAAAGGAATTTTATATAAATAAATATTAAAACTTACACAACAACATTATGGCACATGTGTGTTGCAAAGCGTGTGCCAGAAATTCAATTGAAATAATTATTAAAAATTATAAAACAAAATAATAATTGTATACATGCGATAAACATTAATATAATTAAGTAAGATAAAAAAAAACAAACCTAAATGCAAATAATTATAAAATTCGTCTGTTTCAAAATCCATTTTGTTTGTTTTTTAAAAGTATTACAAATATATGAAAAAAAAAAAAACTATTAAGCAAATTAATTATGGAAAACTTAAGTAAAATGGTCTGTGTTTGGTGTTGGTACTTACATTTATCATGTGAATTAGAAAACAAACATTGTTTTTTGTGTTTTCTATTTTTAAATACCAATTAAATATTTTTAATAATAAAACTATGTTTATATACGAGTTTAAGAGATTTGTAAAAAAGAACATAACTACAAGAGAGACAAATTACTTTAACTTTGTTTTTGTTTTTCTAACATAAACTCAAACACACCTTTGGTTTTCACTTTCGTACACTTCTGTTGCCAATGAATATGATATAACGCAACAACATAACACTTTTAGCATAACATCTAGAATAAACTTACAATGTAACGTAAACATAATAATTAATAATTATTACAAAAAAAAAAAATTAATGTTTTGAAATGAAATAATAAAACCCAAGCATACAAAATATACAATGAAATTTAAAATATACATTTTGGAAAGGATGTCAATGCAAAACACAATTATTACCAACAAACTGAGAGATATATTTAATTTCATAATGCGACATTTAATTAATGTAATAAAAATGTGTAATTGAATAATATTATGTACATGCACAGCTAATTAAATGTTTATTTTCGGATCTTGTGTATTGCACTTAATTGTTAATCTGCAGTGCATACAAAATAAATGCTGTATGCATATATATGCATAAGTATACTGATGTACTTAATGTAATGTTTTCCGAATAATTTTTTCTGTTTGATGGTTTTAATTTTTGTTAAGGACTTTTATTATGAGAACCTTTTTTAACAATTTAAACAAAATAACGTGAAAACCAATTAAATAAATTATGTTCGATAAAAGATTTGATCTAATTACTTATGTGTCTTACTCAAAATTCCTTTTTCAGTTTTTTATTTTATTCTCAGCATCAACCGAACTGGACTTGTAAGTTGTAGCATGAAACTGTCGTTATGAGACAAGTTGAGACGTCTGGGAGTTTTGGGACTCTAGTTAAGTCCTGGAATCGGGACTGGGCTGGATTTGTTGATCGGGAATGAGGCTCCCTGGATTTAATAGAGAAACTTCGTTGAAAATTCGCAAATTTGCTCTGAAGATCGAGAATAAATAGTTCCTAGTACAAAAGAGAACATAATATGTACATCTTCTCTCCAGGAGCGGTAAGAATGCTTCTTGAAATTTCAATATTCAATTTGCATTATACATATATTAAATTCTCGCACATTATCAGGAGAAGTTCCTATATAAATGTTTGTCCCCTGTAAATATACTACAGCTTCACAAAAAGGAACAAAAATCTGAAACAATTTTTAGTCACAGTGATATGTATAATAAGTACACATAGTTCCACCATCCAAACAAGTGCTAGATAGCGCAGTGGTAGAGTGAGAGTCTTTTAATTGGCGCGCTCAGCGGTCCAGGTTCGAATCCTCCCCCGGCCGTTCTCTTCTAGTGTTAGATGAAATTTTTTATTTTTTTTTATTTTCACATTCCGTGGGTGTACTATAGTAAAGGATTTTTTTTTCCAACTATTTTTTTTTGAAATAATTTTTTTCTAGAAATGTAGGCAATTTTGTGCCCTTTCTTTATCTGAAATCCATTTTACTGTAAAAAAAATTTCCCACCTGCAATATGTAAAAAACGTATTAATTTTCCATCACATTCGTGGTCAATTTTCTCGGAAAATCTTTTCTGGAAAATTCTGAAATTCAGTTTCTGAATAGGCTTATTCTTGTTTAATAAAACTGCTTATTTATTTTTACATGTTTAGAAACACGTTGCAATTTATTTTATTATAATCAAACTACATTTTGCTATTAGATATTTTAGGTTATTGGATAAAATCGATTTTTACCACTTTCATAAAGAAATACATTTTGTTTTCCGATTTATGTCGTTTAAGAAGACAGTCGTTATTAGAGAAATGAATTTTATTTTTGTAAAAAAAAAATATTTTGCCTTCAAAATGCGATTAAATAACGGTAAGTTAACAGGAAAATTTACTCATTTCAATGGTCAATTTTTTTGGTATTTAAAAATTGTAATTTTTTTTTGTTATTTTTTTATAAAAATATGAACTTTTAAGAACACATTATAATAATTTTTTTTTTTAAATCTTGAAATTCAAACGCTGTGGAAATTTTCAAAACTTCCTCTAGAAATATTACATAACTTTATGTATGTCGGAATTCCTTAGGTCGATTTAAATAAAATTTTGTAAATATCTTAAAAATTAATATGTCTTTACGTCATAAATTTTTTGATTCGAAATTCTTAAAAAAAAATATTTTGTATGAAATGACAAAAATTGAGGAAAATTGAGGAATATTGTTGTTGTAATATTAAATGGAGAATGTAGAATTACGCCTTAATTTATGCAAATTTTACTCGCGGAAAATAATAAATATTGAGAATAAGGTAAATGCGACTTGCAAACTTGTCCGAATTTTCAGAACCATAAGGTTACTTGACTTTGGAATTATACATAAATTTATTGATATAAGGGTAGTTTCCCGTCCTTTGCTGACAAGTAGATTTGCAGAGATTAGGTTGTATACTTTTCCATGCTCATATCTACTGTTCAAGCCATAAGGCATTATTGATAAAGGCAGATAAGACTTTTAAAAATTACTCAAACATATATTGTCAATTATTATTGTCTACTGGCGTCAATTTGGCGATGGAGCTGAACAGCACGCTGTTGGCTTGTGCATACTTCACGAAGCATCCACTTTTGGCGATGGCGCACATCATCAATAGAATGACGTCGCTTTCGGCGTGATGGGCATCCACTTTCTTGGCATTGTAGAACCGCCTGTAGATTGACGACAGCTGAAACGGGCGTGGCTCTGCCTTCATGTGGCTCGGCGAAATCCTTTCGATTTCACGAAAGGCCGCCAGAGAATCCATGCACAGCAATTCGGTTGGCAGCGTCTCCCCAACCTCAAACAAACTTTTCTGCAGAATCGGAAAGTCAAAGTAAAATCCGTTGTGAGCAACTAGGCAGATTGGTTGTTTTAGGTGATGCAGAAACGAATTGATGAGTTTGGCTGTTTCTGGGCTGAAGGGCGACTCGTCCTTAAGCAGGTCATTGCTGAGCTCTACAACAAATAAATGGTTAGTGTAAATATGTGAATCTTTCAAATATTAAAGGAAAGTACTAGAGATTGCGGCTCCTCCGTCTGATATATTCATTTCTGGATTTAGAGGAATAATCAGCTTTGACTGAACTCTTGGTTTCTCGCCCATGTCTGTGGCCAATAAACTTTCCCTGGAGCACGCCAAAAATCCCAACTCTGTCGGCCTTGTACGATTGTTTTCATGCTCTGGCAAACCAGTTGTCTCCATATCAAAGAACACAAATGTATTTATCTCTACTGCCGCCATCTTCACAAACAAATAAACAAGCAAAACTCAAGACTAAATGCACTGCCACACAAGAACCTTGCAGATGAATAAAACTGTCAAGCCACAAATTTACGGGCAAACAAATTATCAGATAGTTTGCACCAAAGAGCTCTTCGTTTTGAACACTAAACACTAGACAGCGACAGGCCACTTACTGGCTTGTGGTAGATGTGGATTGCGGTTCTTGTATCAATGATTTCTGATTACTAATAAGTGACCACTAACAAGATACGACAAATTATCACACAACTCGAATTTTGGATGCGTACTGACTGATATTAATAACTGTCTTTCTCAGAAACTAAATATGTACTAATGTTGTTATACATAGATTAGTGAAGCGCGTTAACAATCACATCCATATATCACATATATATGGTATACAGTTAATCGTCAGTAGATAAGTATATATAGAAGGTCATGTAGTATTGTCACTATAGTAAAGATATTTTTATCTCTGCGCGCGCGGCTCTTATGTGTGATCTGTCCAAACTAATTATGAATATGTATTGTGTAGTTGTAGAAGTCGGAACACAAGTTCTATAACTAAGTCGTCGATCGACGTGCAGCCAACAGAACCCTGAACTTCAC
>JANSTS010011386.1:13340-43276 GCA_026546915.1 Sylvicola fuscatus
ATAAAAACAAAATCTATCGTATAGTTTTTGATGCGGATAAAACATGATTTATTATTACATTAATATTGTAGCAAAACATTTATGTCAAAAAACTAATAGTTCAAAAGAAAAGCGTAGACGTTTTCTTAAGGAAAATGAAATTAATCAGTTAGATAAATTCTATGTGAATATTATGCATGGCACATTTCATTTACATATAATTGACTTAATTTGAGAAATGGTATGATGTTGCATTTGTTAGCAAATGCATTTTTTTAATCTGAATGTCAAAGAAATAGTCTCGAGTCTAGACAGTATCACACCCTTTTTAATGTACGAATATGTTGAAAAATGTAATTATACAAACAAATAATTACACTGCATGCTATCGTATATATGCAACTTTTAAAATATATAATTAATTAACTTTTCATGTAAAAAGTTTGTCTCAACATCAATAAAACAATCTCTCCGAATTACTTAAGCGAATACAAAGCAGAAACGATGAATTATTCAATAGCTTAAAAAAAAAACTTTAGATCTACAAGTATTTTATAAAAATGAACTCTGAACATTTTCCAAGAGTTTCGTTCATCTTTGTGTACAGACATAGCATGATATCAAACTTCAGCCACGCTGAGTTCAAACGCTTCTCTTGAACACAACAAAAACAAGTGTCTTTCGCCCAAAAATACCTTTCTGATGAAAATGTTAGCAAATATCGACGTTATCCGTAGTGCCAGATTACTCGTACACAGGAAAAACAATAAAACCCCCGAATGCAGGCTTTTTGCCACATATCTTCGAATATGCAGCCATAGAAATACCCAGTTTCTTATACAAATATTTGTATTATTTAAGTTTTAGATTGGTACTTCAAAGCAAATAACTGTATATGTTTTACATTTCATTTTGAATTAAATTTAATGCTACCATCCCCCATTTTAATATTTTTGACGACCGTATACTGTAAAACCCAATTCCAGACAACAATGTTCACGGTATACACAGCAACTAACCTGAGCAGTAACATTAAGAATTTATCAACGTGTTTCCTACTATATTGGGTACTGACTACCTAGTACCTACCCTCGTAAGATAAAGTAGGCAGTTCTATGGAGGCGTACATGGGAGCGAGAAGAAAAAAGGCCCGAGATAATTGAGTGTTAAATATGCACGAAATGGCCAAATCGGCTTGGTAATCTGACTGAATGCGTGAGTAGGTCATTACCGGGAGCATGCACATTCATTGTGCCACCCAAGCACCGCATGTAAGCCTTTTTTATTAATTCATGACAATGAAAGTGGATTCCCTAAAAATTATAAAACAAAGTAAATTACGTGTGCCGTGTTTGGCGAATGTATGCCAAAAGTCGCCTGTACATACTTAAAAATGCCAAATGAAGCTGCAAAAAAAAAAAAAAAAAACGAACCAATGAAAGGGAGGGCACTTCAAAGCGTGTCAGGCCGTCTAGCTGAAATCAAATTGCACACGCAGACAACAGACACCCACCGCAAATAGAGATGGAGGAGAAAGAAAAACCGCCCGCCCTACAAGTTTCACGTTCTGATCTTTTGTAAAGATTTCCGAAAACAAATCCCAGCTTAAATTTACACCCCATGCCATGCCCGTGCCACACGGAATCCAAATGGCTTAAATGGTTGCCACAAAAGCTTCTTCACTCACACATTATGTACCATACAACGTGAAATAGCATCGCCTTGAATTTATATTGGTGTACAATATAATTTCCATATAATCGGCGTGTGCAAATTCACTGTGACACTGTGGCATGGTGGCGTTCTCCAGGAGCGAAGCGACGCTTCCAGCCGTAAACAGCTGTACAGGCGCACCACAAATTGATTCATTATTTGTTACAATATTGGCAGATTCAACCCCTCATCCTGGTAATTCCAGAGTTGGCAATAAAACGTCATGATTTCGATATGCTGCATTTATTGGCTGCATGTGCGTCTAGACGTTGTGTCGTCTGCTGGGTTCTGATGCGCTTCGTGGACGCATTAAATCGTGATGCGTATACTATTTATTGCAATATTAAACAGGCTCCATTCCCTGATTCTAAACGACGCGATGCGTCGCGACGTAGATACTTTAATTTATCCCACCGTATCAATAACTTAAATACTAACTACATGGAAATATATAAAAAATGCAAATATGGTACTTACATGTTTTTTATCGTCCTGATAAATATGACCAATATTCTCGATGACTTTTTCATCGGTCATATGCTCGAAGGGTGACTCCCGGGCGAACGTTAAAATTTCCCAAAGGGTTACCGCAAATGACCACACGTCCGATTTTGACGTGAATTTACCCTGAAAACAATGCAACAAAATTAATATGTAACGTATTGGTCAGCTTTATGCTACACTCAAAAACAAAAGTACACATAGAGTTTATGTTATATTAATATGTGCATCTCATGACCTGCATCTCCCACTACGCAATTAACTGCATTGGTGTAGGGCACATACGAGTAAAGTGTCATGATGTCATAAGAGCATTCGTTGATTTTATTTTTTGCATATATTCTTTTCCACACATGTGAGGTATAGGGGATTATTGTTCTATCCATTCGTGCTGATGTACTCTTTGGCTGGTACATGTTTTATTTTATTTTTATTTTCACCATTTATATGTTATGATTGTTCTGCAACATAATATTAATGTATATAAACAATTCGCGTGGAACGATACTCGCGCTGTAAGCTGCTGCTGCAAAAAGCGAAGCCGAAAAGATATTGATCGAAGGGTTTTTATAGGTTCTGTAGCAATTTTCCGCTTTTATTTGCAGGTACGAAAGGTACGGTGCTATTAAGATACGGGTGACAAGGAAACGGAAAACTCCTGTTGATGCTTTTTACGTCTTACTTTTTATGCCACATACATCGCATGTAATATATGTCGCTGCTGCATATACACAGAGAAATATTTTCACATAGCAACGGCGAAGTGGTTGATGATTGGGGAAGAGGGTGGCACAGCAAGAGGGGATTGACGATGTCATGTGGGCTGTAAAGGCTGCTGCACAACCAAACAGTACGAGTATAGAAAACGCCAGCATGGTGGAAAAGTCACGTGAAATTTTAAAATGAAGGGAAATATTTCATATGTATATTCATCACACATATTGTGTGTGCTTGTATGTATGTATATTTATATGGATCCCTAAACATGCCAAAGTGTACACTTTTTGTGTACGAGTAAACGTACACATAAGCTGGCAGAGAGTATACACACATCCATAAAGTGGTTGGGCTTTTATGGGCTTCAGGGATTTCAAGAGTAGCAAGAGCTAGTTAAAAGGTTTTTATACAACAAACGAGATGCTGTAGGGGATGCTGTGTGGGGATGGCAATATGGTGTGGGCCTGGAGGGGTCCACAGGATATGGTGACATTGTGTATGTGGCGGGCGGGTTGGGGCATGAGTTGTGGGAGCCAAATGGTGGGTGATGACGAGTGACATGAAAAGGGATAAAATGAAAGTACACACATTGAGGCCAGAGAAAATGAGAAAGGGATATACGGGCGCAAATATAAGAAGCAAAAAGCACAAACACACACACACACACACACATGCAGCATAAGAAACCAGGATGACGGAAGTGGAGTGTGAGGCACTCTATAGGGTGCACATACCGAAAAGGTTATTGAAATTTATCAACCTTGCCATAAATTCTTTTCTCGACACAGTGTACAGCATCCATAAGTTTTAAGGGCGGCAAATTTTTGGTCAGCATATGGGTTTTGTCAACATAATATAAAAGGAATTTGTACACATAAATGTAAGCGAAGCACACGCACGGTGCTCCGTATTCTTACATTTAGTGTATTGCAGAAGTACTGAATGAACAGTGGCCCATTCGGGACTTCGGAGACGCTTAACACGCCGCGCCGCGCAGCATCGGTCATACATAAATATGTCTAGTGTACACAGTGCACACGTTCCATTATGAATGTGTGTGCGAGTGTGTATGCTTGGTAGACACATAACAGTGGTAAATTATAAAGGTTTTATTTAAATGGCATCTCATAAAATCCCAGGAAGTCTCTGTGGAATAAAAAATGGTCTCAGGTGCGGGCTTTTCATTCTTTTATGGATTCCAATTGCTTAAAATATATGTCGATATATGCACCGCCCTCTCTTCCAATACAGGCGATTTTCCTTGCTGGGGGAGAGGGTAGTTGGCGAGGGATGCACATAAATAAAAATGAATGAACAGAAGAAAAAAAAACAGCTGAAAAACAAAAATTGAAAAGAAATAGGTCTTACCATTAAAACACTCTCCCAGGCCATCCATCTGATCGGCATCGGTTGCGATTGTCTAGTAGCACCTTCCAAATGGCAGTAATCAGCTGGATAAGCAGAACGATTTATCACAGTTCCAAGTGTGCACACTTTGACTTCAAGCTGAGGACCAATTATGCAGCTCCTGAATGCGGCCAAAGAGAGAAAGTGGTGAATTAGAACGCAATTGTTTAAATAAATGACGCTTGCATGCTAAGACGCTTTTAAAGTTTAATTTTTTCCCAGCTACATATTTCTTGGCGTTCTCCGTCCGTATGAATACATACGTGCACGACGCGACGCGAGTTATAATACGCGTTTTGCTTTCGGTGTGTTTTGTTTAAATATGTTTTATTTCTAAGGTTATTACAGCGAACGTTATGGGGTTGAAAGTGCCTTTAAAACACCTTAACAATGGGAGGTGGCTTTCTGAATAGCTCATTATGGAAGCTCATATATGGCACCTTTGGGGATGACATTTCAGTATGTGCGCTTTCTGTAATTTTGCTCTTGATGTTTGTTGCCGCGTTTCTGCTGTCGTATTTTTTCAACATTTTTATATTTTTTGTCTTGTGAGCCGTGAATAGTATTTACTTTTTTACAGTGTAACACAAGTCTTGAGATTTGCCCCGTATGGCTACATGAGAAATGTTTTAACATTAATAACATTTCTCATTATTATTCAAGGATTTTGAAGGGAAAATGCATTATACGGTTACATTTCTATAAGTGAAAGCTAGACATGTGCTGTACACAGGTACTACTGAAACCATTTAAAGTCGTTCCCTTGAGCCGCTGCCAACCATCCCCCCACCCCCTCCCACCCACGCTCTGTGTATGTACGCCACTATACAGCATAGATTGACTCCCTGTGACAGGCGTACATTAATTTCAGCACGAAGGAGTTACTCAGATTGCAATATGATATTAGTACAGAACATAACTGCGTGAGAAATGTTGCTCTTTGTGCTCCATACATGTCCTTTACCTCGATTATATGGCAGAAAATGGTAAAAGCATATTAATTGTTGTATAGTTCAAAGTGTCATTAAACTGAGGGGAGGTCTTAAGGTCTTCGCAGCATATTATTAATTCCGTTAACATTTCATGCAGAGCTCTTCTATTCAGGCATATGCCAGACATTAACAACCAGTATTCTGTATTAGCATCGGCCATGCCGAATTCGGTAATGCCCTTACTCCCTTAATTAACTAAACTGAACGCGCAGAGGTTCAAATGATAAATGGATTTGAAATATTATGTTTTGAGCTCTTTCGAGCGCACATTATGCTGAACATCGCTATTTGTTCTCGAGGCGCGCATGTAACTCGATATACAAATTGCACAATAAAGCGCTAATGCGTGAAGTGTACAAATTCAAAACAACATACGTTTGCGTCCTTCTTTTTTTCGTCCCATTTTCTAAATGCAGTCAGTAGAACGTACAACATAATCTTCAATGCTGCCATTCAAATTTGATTTCACGCTGTGAGAATTAATACGGACGCTGAAATGTGAGGATATTTGGACTGGAGAGTGAGTGACTGAGCCTTGCTTCCACTATAGTTTAGAATTTTGACAGATCAGCATTTACATTGAATTTATCTAATACCATACACGAAATCATGTGCGTAGATGCTTTGAATTTCAAGCTGGAAATATGTGAAATTTACCCTTCACTATTCAAATGAATTTCTGTTTGCCATTGTAACTCTTTGTGTTTATAATCAAATGTACACACGCCGATATTCATTTATATATGTGGTAAAACAGGTAAATTTTGCTTTGTCGGCGAATGAACATTATTAATCATGAAATTGTAGCTTGTATGTTAAATTGAAATTTCATTTAGCATCGATACGATAATTTTATTGTGTAATCCCTTTAAATTGCAAGTATTTAATGCACGTTGTACTTTAATTACTTGTAATCCATGAATACTCTGCACATTTATTTAATATCGGTGTGAACACTGAACAATTACTTAAATGTTGAAAGATAAACCCACAAACAGAGAAACTGACCAAATAAAACAACTTCTCAACAATACAACAAAATACGACGAAATTTTCAAATTAAAGTAAGTGAAATCGGTAAATAATAAAATGATAAAATACATTTGTCAGATATTTGTTATGCAATTACACAATTCACATAACACAATGAACGTCCTGTGAAGTCCGTATAGTCCCACAACGTCGCTACGTCGCTACATACACAAAGGCGTCGTCGTTTCATGTGAATGGGCATTCAGTGAATAATAGAATTCCACGGCGACGAAATCGATGAGGTATGTGAGGCTATAAAATTGTGACATATGTGCCAAACAAATTAAGCAAATGTAACAGTTGACATACACGTACACTGCGCATCGCGCACTTAATAATCAGTAATGGTGATACTTTAGGGAAGCGCAAGCCACTGAGGTGTTAGCCGGCCATTAAAATATTGTGTTTCACAGTACATTGAGCGATAATTCGTCGATTTTTAGCAGGACTTTTAAATCGATTTATGGTGAACAGTGAACACTGAACAGTGAAAAGGGCGGCGCATATGTCGGCGGTTGGGCACATACAGTTGTTACTCGGCTGTGCAAACATAAGGGATACACTTGTTTGTTGACTGCGTCAGCATACGCTAACGACTG
Source organism: Sylvicola fuscatus (assembly GCA_026546915.1). Classification (NCBI taxonomy): domain Eukaryota; kingdom Metazoa; phylum Arthropoda; class Insecta; order Diptera; family Anisopodidae; genus Sylvicola; species Sylvicola fuscatus. The sequence continues at coordinate 20,281 of JANSTS010011386.1, forward strand.
CGACTTGTAAACGCTTTCTGAATTAATTTCCTAATTTCGCCTGATACTGATAAATTGCAAATGCAATGAACTGATTCAGGTTTAAGGGCATTTGATTTGAATTCTCAACATGTACGAGTACATTGCAGAAATATTCAGTTGGCGTGCATCGCTCAATATTTATGCAGTTTATGCAAATTTGCTGGCATATCCAATGAAAAATGAGTGCATTGAAATACTTTTGAGTTAAAACCGAATCGTAAATATTTATAGTTTGTTCAGGTTAATTAAATTCCATTCATGTATCATTAGTGGTTGTAAATTGAGTTATTTTACATTTGCCATTATCGCTATAGCAGCACGCGTCGAATAGTCTGACGACTGAAATAAATGAAATCACATTTGTTATAATCATTAAGATGCTTTTAAAATTCAAACAGCCATTCACATTTTTAGATAAGTTGAAAACACGCAAAGGTAAAACCTTATTTCGTGTCACGCCAGAATGGAAGTCGGTGCACAACTATGGTCGTTTTGTATGAAGACGAAAGGCAAGCACGTTCCTTTGTACTAACTATTTTATGTCCTTGACATCTTGCCAACAAAATACATGGATTGAAGAAAAATGGCAAATAAAAGCAAGCGCATGTATTCACCTTACAAAGTTAAAAGATGACCTCGAACGTTTAGTGAATAGTGTTCCTTTCTTTGTGAAGCTTTGTTCGCTTGCATAAAGAATGCGCTCATACACACTGAAGATCATAATAAAATAAACAGAGAGCTTCTGATTTATTTATTTAAGACGCCACTTTTTTATAAAAATTAATTATGCACGCTAAACGATTGGCATAGTTGGCTCAACGTAAATGGAATTTAATAAAACTAGATAATTAAAGATAATTAAAGTGGCAACGTTGATTGGTCACGATTGCTTTGTAATTTTTGTCTATGAAAAAGAGTTTTTTTTATGATTTTCATTCAATTAGCCAGTAATTCAATAAATGCTGTTTCATGATAAATATGGAATGTACTTCAAGAGTAATGCTCGTAACTTAATACAATTTATGAACACTTAATGAGACTTTATTTTTGCTAATTCCAGAATGCAATTCGTATGAAGTCACTTATTTTTACAGCTTATAACAAAGATTTGCTGTCAGGAAATTTTAAAATTCTGGGATTATCCACAAATAATCACTTATTCAATACTTCCCATTTGCTTTAAATTATACGTATTTAACTGACGCAGCTTAAAGTTTAAAGAATTTAAAATGCTACAGTAATACGATTACAAATTGATGCGTTCACTTTAATCCGATCTGAACAACTCCACCACAGTATTTAATCCTCCCAATCGAATACAAGCATAGATTTTGAATTAGATGAAGCAGAATGATTAATTATTTGAAGAGTCATATGCCAATAGTTTTGAATCTTTGATTAATGTAGGACATATCCCATTTATTTGATGTGGTTTTATTGATTTTTATCTGTATCTACATTGCAGTAAAGACTTTGAATAAATGACAGCTTACAACTAATAACGATATGAAAATACATTCCCGTCGTCGACCTGCGCTCCATCGTCGCAACAGATCACATTTGCATTAAATGCATTTTTTAAGAAGCAAGTTAAAAAATTCAAAATCCACAAAAGCTTCAAAACCAATTGCAAGATTTGATTAAAAGAAAACACATGTTCCATTTCACTGAATTAATACCAACCACACTCGATTCGGATACACGAATCCATTTTATTATTTCTATATTACATATTCATTTCCACAGGGCACCGTCATCCGGCAATAGTTAATGGAAAAGCCACAAATGGCCACTAGGATTGCTGCAACATTTACATGCTGCTCCAACCCAATGATCAATAGTCAACGGATTAAACAATGCGAAAGCTATAAAACTGTATACCAAATGACCACTGTTGGTGGAATCTTGTTGAAATTCTAAACAAAGCGAACAGCTGATGGCCACTATCATAATATAACGGTTATTGTAGTCCTGAAAATTGCATTTATAGTCGAGAAAAAAGGGGTGGCAAATTGTCAATTCCAAGCGAAGAATGCATTCATATGAATGTTTTGCACTTAAAAACGACACCTCAATTGTGCCACCAAAATGCATATGACATAATCCGTCAAGAATAATGTGGCAAACGAAAAGCAGACACACCTGCTGCAACTCTTCATTGTGTCTAGGTTGTGGGTGATTTCAACAAAGTTCATTCATACAGTTTTTTTTATATCAAAAGTAATATTAAAAAATCAGCGTTTTTGTCTAACCTGTGTCTTTTACTACATGTGGAGCATGAGTAGAAGAAAATTAAAAAAAAAAACTTGGGCAATATGTGCAAATTGCTGTGTGATGCGGTTTTGAATTATGTGTGGAAGAGAAGCCTGCGTCATTTTCAACCGAAGACTGGCTGATGCCCGATATTAAACAAAAAACAAATCAAAGCAAAGTATTTTGTAAGAAACCACCCACATTCACACTCGCACCGCACCTCTCCTCGGCGCAGCATCAACTAAATTGAATAACCACCACCCGTCATGCGAACGTAAACACAAAAAAGGGCAACCGCATTATTTCATCTATTTTTCGGTGGTGGAAATTTCGAAATTATTTGATTTGTCAACTCATTATAACAGTAACGCACAAGCCCCTTGGGCTTATATACATAAAAGAGTAAAAATACCCCAGCAATTAAAACTCCAAAGTTAAGTGGTCCATGCCCGAGGCGTTTTTTCGCAACCCCATTTTTCTTTCGACACAAACAAGGGGAAGGCTATTTGATTGTTGTGTTTTCTCTGTTCAGTGTTCATCCTCTTCCTGCCTTCTTCCGTTATGCCATGGCTTTTCCTTTAATATGTTTTGCGTTATTTATTTTTTCCCATCTTTTTCTCCATCCCCCTTCGTCTCTACGACTATTCATACACATTTCTGTTATTCTATTCGTTCTCTTTGTGCTTTTTATGCACAACAAATCGCAACATATATACACAATAAATACATATACGCGATAATGTTTATGTTACGCAGCTGGGGTGAGGGAGGGTGGCAAATGAATAGAAGCTTGAACCACCAGCTACAAGCTGCAACAGCGAGTCGTCATGTACGAATTGCTTAACCTTTTCGTTTAACTGTTCTGAATGAGTCTCATCAATCAAATTGTACTTTCTCTAGCCGACATTATTGCTTCAGTCGAGCGGAATTTCTGTTTCAAATTAACTCGAAATCTTTCAGCCCCCTGTACAATGGACGAAGGGAATTTTTTAATTTATTTAATGCCTTCCACACGAAATTGCACAGCGTCAAACACAGACTTACGTACTACTGAAACTTTGTGCTGCCGCTCTACTTAACTCCACACAAATATTTCAAGGAATAATTCTTGCGCTATTCGAAAATGACATAGCCTGCCATCATCTCCATACAAAACTGTTCACTTGATTTGAATCTAAAAGTAAATACCAAACCATGTCATATTAAAATTCCTAACAATTACATTAATTATCGTGTTTGAGTTTGATCTGTGACGTGTTCAGTATTGTAATGTCAAGAGCCCTTCAGTCAGCCATCGTATCGGCAATCAGCATGCCATCCCTTCGCCTGCTGTACACGGCAAAGATTCTATGGGGGCGCAATTCTTGCGTTCAGCCGTCTACAACCGAATCGGATTGATTGAATTTTATGAATGCTGCACTGGCAGAGACACGGACGTCAATGGGTGGGGTGGGGTAGGATAATGATAGCCACCGCATCGCGTCGTGCTAAAGCAACAAATGTACACGTCGAATTACAACTGTGTATTTGTATTTAATGCCAAAAATGCATTTGAGATGTATTTTATTTGAGTGTCGGCACTGGCGTGTAAATATATTAAAAGGGAAAAAGTTACGGCACGGGCACTCTCCGGGGACCATCATCATCACCCTTATAAATTCTAACTACAAGACACATATAAACACACAGCTGTACTCAATTATTGTTGCAGGATTTCACATATCCATGGCGTTTCACTTCAGTTTTTCCATCCAACCATGTATGCCTTCCTGAATTCCAACCGTGAACCTCTCTCAATTCCACTATGCTCGTGCTTATTTTAGGGGTTTGTGTATTTAGTTTTTGCTTATAAATAATTTCACCTACAGGGGAAGATTTTTACATTCCCCGAGGAGGGTTGCTATGCCATCACCATTGTTAATGCCGGAATCCCTTAATCATTTAATTTCATTTTTTTTTCTTTGGTTCGGTATAATATTATGCTCTTTGGACCGACCGACTAAATTGCAAGAACAACATCAATCCAGAACACGTGAAAACTCTTCATAAGCCACGTACAGCATGTTGAATGTGTGTGCGCGCGTTCACGTAGCAGGGGTGGTGGACGACACGCATCCAAATTGATTTTGTGTGAATATGGGCACGTGTGTGGAACAAATTAAAAACGAAACAACAACCGACGAATCCGGTAGGACGCGCACGGGGCGCTTCACAAAGGAAAAAAAAATGAGCCGCCCGCTATTCATGTCTGCACCCATTAGGGCTATTATGATTATCGTCCCAAAGTCTAGATTCACGAAGGCCATATGCGCCCCCATAAATAATACTCTCGCGTCGTGTGTACACCGTTATATTAAAAACTTAAGTAACAATCACTAATCCGACGATGTGGAAAATTATTATGGTCGCAGGACAAAGAAGGCGGCCACCGCGGCGCGGTGCGGCGACGCTCGTTGCCTCGCTGTTCTTGGTTGCAGTGAAGAGCCACTGAGTTAGCTGCTACTTTTGGGGGCGATGTATATTAACTAATATTGTGTACATAAAATAAATCCGCAAGGACATTTGGTATAAAGGGAGAAACATTGTAGGAACACATGAAAATTAGGTTTTTTTATTAGTTATTTAAAAAAGTGGAAGGCAAACATACAAATTGTGCAAGAAAGCCACCCCATTCAGCAGACTTTGTTATGTTATCCCTCTGTGTAGTCAGTCTGAATGTACACAGATCGTAGTTTTTTTTTGTAAAACTATTTTCTTTTTTGTGTTTTAAGAGCGAGAGATTCTTATTTTATTTTCATGTGTTTTTTTTGTTGGCTTTTCTTTTTTACAATTACCTTCACCCTTGCAAATTGTTGCAGTAATGTACTTTTTCAGGCATTTTTATGTCTTTTCAGTTCTCGAAGGATTCGTATATATGCAATCGTTTTTTCCCCGTACACTTTCAACTTTCAACATTTTTCTTCTGTGACTACCGACCGGCAGAGAAAGAGGCGCCTCATGATTTTTTACACAATTTTACGAGACCCGTCGCGTCGTTCTTCGACTGAATTTATGCAATCGCGGACTTTAACATTAAAGCTTACCTTGTGGCTAGGTCTTTGTGTACGAAGTTCATCTGCTCCAGATACTTCATTCCAGAAGCGATTTGCGTTGCGATGTAAATTAAACAGCCATAACTGAAAAAATATAATGATATTTACATTTAATTACAAGGAATTGTTATATCTAATATGTACAATTTTTTTGTTGTCTTAAACTTTCCTAAAAACAACAATGAATGCGGCGAAAGAGAAAATATAATAAACGTTTGACAACTGCGATAGCATTTCAAAATCTATTTAATTTGGTTTATTATGCAGGCATTTAACCTCATGCTGAATATAGAAATAGTTTGTTTATAGAATGTGCCTGTCAATATCTAATTTAAATGGAATACCACATTGGCATGCAATATTGTGATTGGCAGAATGAAGGAGCAATCATGAATTAGGAATTTATTTTAAATTTACAACTCATTGCATATTTCAAAAATGTATTTCGCTTTGAGTAATCGTGTACATGATTTCAGTATTCAAATAAACGTTTTTCTGGAATTGCTAGTTTGAATTTAAATTGCTTCTCAATAAAGGAAGAGATATCATGGTAATGAAACGAATTTAACAAATTTACTTTTTTTGTAACTGAACAATGTCTTTGCGAATCTATTTTTGTTGATGCATTTCAAAAACTTCATTTTCAGAAAACAACAAAACTTGAAATAACATATGTACATTGTCCTTAAATATTTTCATTTACTTTATTATAGTTCTTGCTACTTTTGCAAAACCGAAACAAACGAAACATAAAATATGACTATGCAGTGTGCAGCAAGGTATTTCAAACATTCAATGTAATTGAAATAAACTTAAAATTCAATGTTTTCTCTTGCAACATAAAAATTCATTATAACAAGATAAATGAATTTTCATCTCAGCATTCCATTCTCCCTAAACTGAAACGAGATATTTTCTAATGTAACCACATCATCATTAATTATTCCATCGGAAACATTCCCAATTAGTTTTCGTATATACTTATAAGCACATTCGCTTCCACACAAAGAAAATGCATTCCAATTAAGATTTATGATTTGTCAAACACTCCTCAAACATTTCCCCGAGTTCAAGTGTTTCCTCGTCTGCAAAAGTCTCACTTGCACGCTTTGTGCGTCGTGCTAAGCACATAAAACAGGCAAAACGCTCTATTTCACTTAACTCTGTGGCCGCAAAAGTTGAGCAAATGAAGTGGACTACAGTAATACATCGCATTATTCAGGGGATAAACCAACCCCCTTCACCCCAAAAACGACAGACTAGGAAAAAAGAAAACAACATGCAAGCTTGAAACTACACCCAATTGCCCTCGCCACCGAATATAATCCAAGTCAGTCGCTTATAAACTGCGCGTATACACCACCAGAGGAAAAGTCGTTGCCATAAATTTGAATTTAACTATAAGGGGAGACCTTTTACGGCTTTCTCATACCCCACAGATCAATGGATATCTACTTCAAGATCGAGGAGAAGAAAATAATATTGAATTCGATCAATATACAAAATAATATATCGACTATAAATCAAGTTATACAGTACTTATATTTGCTTTAATATTATGCGGGTGGTGGGGAAATTGTTATGCAACAAATGTATCATAGAGCGCGTCAAAAGAGATGAGCTGAATGCCCTCGCAGCCACCCCCTAAGGATTTAAGGGTCTGTGTGAGTGTGTGTTTGCGGTATAGTGAACATGCACACGTAAACATAAAAATGTGTGGCATTAAATCTGAGCGCTGAAAAGAGGAAAATTAATGGTTTGTTATAGAAAATCTTGACATTACCTTAGTGAATTACTCTGGACATCAACGTGACCAGTATCCAAAATGTGCTCCTGCAGAAATTGATTTAAATCCCCTTGGCAATTGCTGTAATCAAGCACGATACAGATTGGCTCGTCGCGTAGACATGCACCCAGCAGTTGGGCCACATTTATGTCACTTAATTGTGCTAATTGCTTGGCTTTGGTGCGGAACTCTTTCCTTATGCTATCAGATGCCCCTGGACGCAGTGTTGCCACGGCCACCAGATTGGAACTGTGGGATAAAAGCGATTTCGTTATCAATACTGGCCTGAACCGAGCATACACAATAATTAAATGTGTCGTATGGCCCATATGCCATCATCTCAATGACATTACCGCAGATGCATTATGTGCATCTTGGGTGAGGTATTCGAGTACAGTGAAGCCCGACTGTGCCATACAGGCGCATCACTCAAAAGCATGTTAGCTGTGTCAAACGGATGCATATCGTTTATGAATGCAACTCTACACAATGTGGTGCATGCCTTAAGGTGCAGGAAATTCAATTTTTGTAAGCTACCACGTCTGACAAAATCAGATTTGTGGTAACATATGAAATGAATATATTCCCTTGCAGACACAGTCGGAGTCTGCATCATTTTGCAACAATTTAAAACGCGAAATGAGATACGGGTACCACGCGCGGTGAGAACATAAAAAAGCTCTACCGGCTCAGCACCGCGATGATATTTACATTCAAATCAGACTGTATACAAACCTAATATTCTTGGTTTCACATAAATGCAATTCCCCGAATGCACCGCATCCAAGTTTCTCGATAATGACTAGTGATTGACGTGGGAATTCTTGTAGTTGAAAATCTTCATCAGCCGATATGCCATCCACATCACTGTACGTGTTGTTGGCATGAGCTAAGGGGGTGGTAGGCGTCGATGGTTTGCATATGGCCGTTGCAGCGTAGTATTTCTCCGGGGGTGGTGGCACTGGCGGCGGCTTCGGGAATATACTGTTCAGTGGTGGTGGCGGTGGCGTCAAACGCACACTCATATAGCCGCCAGGTATTTTCGGTATTAGTCCCTGCATATGTGGCACTGCATATTCTTGGCAAACAATGTCGGGTACGTCTGCAAATAGCACAAAGAGCAACAACAAGAAAGTTGAGTCAAAACAATGGGCTCGCTTTACTGTATTATGTTAGGATATATGCAGTGTAAAGGGAAATTATGTATAAAATATAATAATAACAATAATGTAGGGCTGGTATGGCGAAAACACAAGACCGGAGAGGCGGTTCCAACATAACCGACCCATCCTCATAAAAACAATAACACAACGGAGTGCACAAACAAAAACATAATAATTCATAATGAATATTCGGGAAGTAACATCCAGCTGTGGACACTAAAACCGTGTAAGAGAACTGCAAACAATTCCGGGAAAAGATTTTTTTTACAGATATACACATTCCTTTTTCGGCGTGCCTTTGCACTTTTTCATATGCGACTACAATCCATTCAGGTTCATTTTTTGTATGCACTTTTCGCTTCGGCATCAGACACCCTGCACCAAATGGAAAATATTTTAAATGCTTTCGACTGAAGCGCCGCGCCGCGTCGCTTCACATCCACACATATGTATGGATATTCATTAAAGTTTAAGAGCATTAAAAATACATGGCGAAAAATATGTAGTTTCAAAATTAACACGAGCGTCTGCTTTAGTAAAATACAAAAAATTCACCGACGCAACGTCCAACTCAAACGAAATCGTTGTTTAATTTGGTTGAATTCGCAACTGGTTCCCGTATCAGTTTTATAATCTCTATCCTTGGGCTTTTACAAAGAAGTAATTAAGTTTTTTTTTGCGTTCAACTTACGAAATACGTATGTAAAGAATTTGTATTCTGCACACATTTGGCGGTTCTTCTTTTCGCAATTTAGTTTGCAATTATTTTTTCAAAATTCTGAAATGCACGCGTTTTTTAATTCGCAAATTCGCAGCACTGAACATTTATTTATTTATGTCATTTGGATCAAAGGCTATCCTTGTTTTAAGAGTCTTCGTCAATTATAAAAGACACATAAAAGATCGAATGACAGGCAAAAATGTTTTTGTGTAAAAACTTTGAAAAACATTTTTAGCATTAATGGTCTTTTAGTTGATTTCAAAATGTGAAAACACTTTACAAATAATTAATTGCGGGGAAACCCATCTTTACCCATTCTATGCGAACAAAAGCTCTGCGTTGAGTTGTTGGCGCTTGAAATGCACATCTAAGTATTCTATTCGATGTATAGAAAGTTCTCGCTACAAATTCATTCATTTGGGTAATACGAGAAGACCTGCATAATCTGAGTGGAAAAACCGTATAAGCAATTGGGCTTGCAATGTAATTTTTATTTGTTTTAGTGCATTTTTAGTTAGTCCAAATCTCTTTGAAAGAAATTTGGATACGATTTTTTATAATTAAAAACCTTTAATCTACCTTTTGGAAATATTTAAAAAATAAAATGTTTTATTTTCTTATATAATTTAGTAACTTTAAAACGTTAAATATATACGAGACAAAGTAGTAATATTGGTTATAAAAAATAAAAGAACACGCAATATCAATAATCTGAACCGAACTTTGTTGGAAATTCTTTACTTGTCGTAAAAAGCTTTTCTTTTTGGAAACTATAAGAAAACAAACATGACTATTACGCACGTATTCGATTATCTGCTCAACATAAGTATACGGAAAACTTAAAACTAAAACAAACGTTGTGTAAAGTGTTTTTCAAGAAATCTGATAGAATTTCCCACAAAGTGTTGTGTTTCTAAAAACGTAACCTTTGACAGCTCATTTATTAATATAATTATTATCAATCAAAGCTTATCAATTGATATATTAATTTTTATTTTAAGATCTTTTTTTCTTTTAACAACATCGAATAAGTAATTGTCTGCAAATTTTATTTGATTGGCTTATTGGTCATTCAACAAAAAAAATGGCGATTTAAAATTAATTTTAATTAATCCAATTGTTCCATGAATTGATAGTATCAAAATGTTTTCATCAATTACAAAATGTATTAATATCATAGAAATGAAATAAAATTATTCATTTGTGTAAATCTGACAACAAAAAGGCGACATAATTCAATATTTAGCTCAATTAAAATTTAATGGCAGTTTAAATGGAACAAGTTTGTTATTTAAAGCGATCATAGCACGTAGACTCAACTTTAAAGGATTATTTTGGGTTAACAGAATTAAATTAAATGAAAACCTGCTTAATGTTAAGTAAACATAGAAAATCCAACGTCGCAATTTTCTAAAATTTTACCCACGGCCACATGCAATATGAAATCAGTTGAACTCACTCATTAAGTGAAGTGACGTTTAAGTGCTATTTGCTCTTTAACATGTACGAATTACACAACATATTACGTAATTAGTGAACCAATTTAACTAAAAATCTCATTTTGTCGAAATTAAAGGGTGGCAATTTAGTATGTGGCAGCCACCGTAGGTCGCGTTGCGCGCTCCCAAAACTTAAAGTCAAATGTGCATATTAAATTGAATTTAATTGTTATGCGGCGCTTAAATTAGGGGTAGGCTGACACAGAGCATACTCAACATAAAGCTAGGTCGCTGCGACTCACACAAACGAGATAGAACGCCTCATCCCTTACATGCACACATCCACATATAATTATATAGGCACATGTAAGCATATATTTGAACCAACAATGATGTGTGTAATGTGAATTTATGCAATGTCACATACACACAATTTTCCGCCATGTTTAACAATTAACTTAAACTCTTGGTAAGTACTTTACCTGTGTAATCAGGAGTGATATGATGACGCTGCATATCATTTATGGAGCATCCGCTGGCAGCGCTCGTGTACATATTTACATTGAACGGCTCATGGTAGAGACTGCTTTTATCAATCGACTCGTTATCGTCCATGGCCACCTACATTTTCCAGGCACAGATTTGAGAGAACCGACCAAAAATACACACACAAACACACATGAGATTAGATCACCGAATTAATGAAAGTACATGAAAGATAATTCAAGCGCACATAATCCTCAAGCCACTGCAGCCTGATTAATATGGAAACGGCGGTACCCACCTTAATGTTGCTATTGATGCGTTTATTAATGCCCAGACCCACCATGCTGTCTTGTCCGTAGTTATGCTGAATTGAGTTCAGCACATCAGAGCGACGATTTCTACGGTTTTTCGCCACAATAAACAAAATGATAACCACCAAAAGCAGAATTATAGTGGTGAGCACGGCGATGACAACCCCAACGAAATGCTGTTTGGGCTCCTGGTCAATTGGTTTCGGTGAAATAACTGGAATTTGAATATAAGAACATAAATGTACAAACGGCACTAAACAATTGTAATTAGTGAATATGGTTAGTGGTTATTTGCACATATGTAGGCAGTGGTTAAGTATTCAACTGCCCAATATACGCAAACATCAGTCCATCGGGTTTGGCAAATGACGAATTGTGCGTCGGTTAATGTCCCAAAAACATATATAAATACAGACACACGACCATGGAACGCATGGACAAACAAAAACACAAATGTGTGATGTAAATTAGAATAAAATATAAAGAAAACTTACTCTGTGGCACGTAATTGCGTTCCCCTTTGGCAGGAGTCGTCTGTACTTCGTCTCGTTGCAGAGGATATTCTAGTGTGTCTTGCGGCACCAGATTCCCGTTTGCTTCCTCCTCCGTGAAATTACCGACAACAGGCACTGTGTTTTAGTGAGGGAGAAACATATATTGGATGAGAATTCAACGAAACAACATATAAATGTAAACATATGTGCCGACGTTTGTATACATGAGTCTCGTATAGGCTATAGAGATTGGGTACATGGCATACATGTTTGCATAATGTTGTCATTCCATTGAAGTGGTTGAGGAAGACGCAACTGCAGGGGATGCTGCTCCTCAAATAAACAAAGTCCATATGGGACCAAAGTAAAAACTTGCCAGACCTAAACTATTTGGATTGGTTACATCTTTTATGAGAACTGGAGCATCAACACACATGCACACAAACGCTAGAGCAATTGTTGCCTGGGAAGCGAGTAAATTTAAATCAACCGCCCATTGGAAACTCTGTGTTACCTCGTCTGGTGGTAGCACCGAGAGGCAAACTACCATACACATATATGCACTGCAGACGGCTATAACGGCTTTGTTGCCCAGCAAACTTTAAGCTGCAATTAATAATTTAAAGTGCATATGCAAAATGTTACATACAAATCATTTTAATTCCGGTGAGATGGCATAAATTTTGTAAAGCAAAAGTTTACATTGTGCTAGTGTAATGGGCAATGGCGTTTGCGAATCGGGGAATAATAAAGTTACTGCGGGAGGATTAGAGTGTCCGCTTAGCCAGAAAATTGTTTTGAACATTACATCGTTATTTTTTAATCAACAAAACAATTTTTTTCTGATTTTAACTGCAACAAAGTGTGTCTTTATGCAATGTCTTATATACGTAGAGCCAAAGGAGTCTTCATCTTTAGCTGTTAAGTAGAAACTACAAGGGTAACCAACTTTGGTTTATCTATAAAAAATGGTTTCCGTTTAGCGCGGCACAGAGAGTCAGACCACAACAACGGCCGTGGCAAACCACAACATGGGATATTCCGTGAGCTGTCAGGGCTAAATTGGTTTTTGCAATAAATTACCTGAGATGAAGGACACTTCGCTGAGCATTATCCAGCGCAGCGCGAAATACAAACGCACTTGCAGGAATCGTCCCATGCGATGGTGCAATTTAATCGTCACATCGCGAGCATGTTCCATTACGGTGTCGGGCATGTATGAGAAAAGCACCGGCTCGCCGCTGAAAACATGTCCGCCTATACTGAAGAAGACTTCTGCTCGAACAAATACCTTGAATGGTGTGATAAGAAACAAAGTTATGTAAATGTGTACAAACGAATGCAATAATATAATTAATCAATATTATGTTTCCTTCATAATTCGCTTAGTGCGGCGAAACAAAGAGCAATTGACTGAGCAAAAAAGTGCATTTCATATAAACGAGGCAAAACAACGCAAACAACGACACTGTATCGTGTGCATAAATTTCCGACATTATGCCATTTCAAGTAACATTAAATAAATTTGCTATTAGTTGCTGGTCGTGCATGAAATAGAAATTAATTTATCTCTCTCGATTTTTTTGTTTTGTGTTCCAATATTCCCTTTTCATAGAAATGCACTGCATGCAAAATGCAGTTGATGGCGCAGGGTGTTGCATCGAAATTGGAAATATATATTTTTCGTTATTATATTGCTTTGAAATAAATTTTGAATATCGTTTTTGTATGAGAATTTTTATGTTAATATAAAAATATATTTCCTCATGACCTTATTATCTGCCTCACTTAAGGAATCACGTGGTATATTGAAGAGGATGTTTTCAAGGTATTTACCTGCACGTCTTTGGAGAACATGTTATTCGTGTGAAGTACCATTGCGCTGAAGTTGCGAACGCTGTCAAATTCGAAAGTCATTTCAACAGGTTTTCCAGCCATTCCCAGCGTATCATTCCGCCATCCAATCCACTCGTAGCCTGCGCGCAAATATAATAAAAATCATTCAAAATCGAATTTATATGTAATTTGAGTGGCATCATCCATCAGACGCGCCGCTCAATCCATCATAATTTACAGAAGCGACGCTAAAGCGTTTTTATCTCAGGTATTCGCCTTTTTTTAGGCTAGCCTGATGATCCAAAGCATTGAACATTGTTCTGTTTTTTTATTTTTTATTTTTTTATGTTATCATTACATGTCACATGTGCCACCACAACGCGTTGTACACAAATCGAAGAAAAACATAGGCACAGCACATATGCGCTCTAAGTGAAATTGACAAATTTAATAGTACGCCATACGTGATGTAGATGTAGACTATACCTTTGCCAAATCCATGGATATCCGTTCGAAAATTGTCAGTTCCCTTCTGTCCATCAACGAGCTGCCCTAATCCGCCCACTAGTCGATCACCTTCCTGATGGCCGTCGTACATTTTGTCGGACAAATCAACTTCGAGTCCGCGCTGCACACCCTTCGGTATGCTGTAGGACACTAAGCCCTCTGCAAAGTCAAGGTAGATTTGTTAGCGTATATTAGTTGGAGGGGCCAGCGCAAATAGAACTTAATAATTCAACAAACACCGGTCTCTGCCGGCACAGGCGGTTCGACGTGGAGACGTGGACGATGTTTCATATTTATGTGTTATCCTGTACCACCCATACAAAATATACGAGGAGAATGCACACGCAGAAGGCAATCCAACAAGAACTCATCAGTGGCAGTCCTATATCCTTGTTCATTATTCAACGTTTTCGTTGTGTTGTACCGAGGCTTTACAGCGCCATTTTTGTTTCATTCAAGTTGCAAAGGCTCCTCGCCAACCCCCGACCATATACCATTGTTTCGTATATAATGTTTACAACAGATGCACACAGAAGAAGGATATTCAACAACACGTATATATAATATTAACAAAGAACCATCAAGATGCACTTCATAAATTTCGTGTTTCATGCTTTCAGACGCTGTAAAAGCGCATACATAATTTGATGCCAAACCCCATCTCTCAATGAAACAATTAAGTCTATATGTTGTACAATATAGTTTAGTAAGCAGTTCCACACTTACCATCCCAAGCGCATCCGACAATCTCCGCGCGTAAACAGACGGTCCTGTCGTGCAGACTGTATGGAAAGATGCGAATTTTCGATGCGAAGATAACCGGCTGCAGAATATTCTCAACCTCACTGTAGGTATTGATGTTGCCCGTCAAAATCTCTTTGCCTTGAATGTTTTTCCAGCGCTCCCACTTTGAGAATCCCGGCCGCCAGTACTCCAACACGTAAGCTTCGGTGTACTCCTTACCCTGGCCCTTGCCGAAGCGACCCTGCGTACGGATGGCTGTCACCACATGCATTTGCAGCAGATCCACTTGTAGGAATTCAGTTAAACCGCGCGACACAATGTGCTTTGGACACCAAGCGCCGCCATTTACATCGACTTTTAATCTAAAAGTTTATACAAAAGAAAACAATGACAACCCCCATCCACTTGTTAGATATATGCTATTATCATTCTCAAAGGGAACGTCGCGTCGCATCGTAAATGCGCGTACAAGTTTTTGGAGGATTCAACTTTGTATCACTCCCATTGATCTGACGCAACGTTTCCTTTGTATGCTATATTTTCATTTTATTTTTTATCGTTACTAGACTAAAGAGAATAGAGAAAAGCTCCCAAAAAAACAAAAGGACGACTTACCTGGCACGCTGAGGGCCAACATTTTCCATGTCGTGTGATGTGCTTGCGGTTATTTGAAAGTCTGTTATCGCTCCCGATTCCATGCCAAGTGCGCTACTGCAGCTGGCTGTAGCCATAGTCGAATAAGAGCAGCAGCAAAGATTACGCACCGTGAGCAAAAACATAGAAGAGAGGGGGGAAAAAAGTTGTTTTAAGTAATTAGATAAGATGTCCACAAGTTCTAAAGAAAATGAACAATGTGTATGGTGCTTGAGGCGTGTTAACTGATATAAATAGGCGCACGAACTAGCACTAAATGAAGGCACATGTTCAACGTATGTAGAATATTTAGAAGAAAATGTGTTTGCGGATGACACCGGGGTTGGGGATAAAACGCAATTGGGTCGAGGGTTAATGTAGAGCGTTATAGCACGCGGTTTGTTATGCTACACGACGCAAAGAATACACATACCATATATCAGTTGTATACAGGAAGAATTCTCAAGTGTGTGCAAAGGTCGAGGCCAAGATGAGATGTGTGATGTGTTCACCTTTGAAGTGCAGAAGAGGCGCACACCACTGGCAGGCGTGCACGACATCATCAACACCGGGGAAACAGCCACATCGACTGAATGAAGGCAAAATTGAAAATGATGGCTCACATAAAATGAAACCAGGAAATGTATGGTGTCACATGGATGCCATGCCACCATGAGGTGCACACGCAACAAACAAATATGCCATATCGCGCAAAAAACTACGCCCGGCCACACATGCAGCCCTCTTCAAGATGAAATAGAAACGCACGACTTTGGCAGGGAAAGTAAAACGGGTTGTAAATAAGTTAGGCTGAGGGAATATTCGCCGCACGAAATGGCGCGGCGCTGCGTGGCGTGGAGCCGCATGTGTACGCGCCAAAAGAAATTGGATCGGATAAGGACGCCAGGTTGTTATACCTGGCGAAAATTTACTTGCAACAAGATAAATGTAGAAGGCATGAAATTGCCGCATGAGTGGATTCTTGCGGTTTACTTTCTTACATAACAATCACGCACGCCGTGTGCAAATTGGGCGATCGATACATGGCACAGATTTATTTAACGTCTTTGTTAACGTCTGATGTGGATGATGGAAGTGGGCTTCACACTGCGCTGATATTGGCTCTGACACACAAACACACTAAAATGGAGCGCTAGCAAGGATGGATGGAACGGGGGTTTAACAACTGCACGAAAAGGGAGAATAAATAGAAAATAGTTTTCACAAAATTGAGGCTAATCCACGACCGGCGTTAATCCCTTAACAAACAAACTTTTCGAGCTTTTAAAGCTCAACTTATTCCCCCATGATTTCCATGTGAATTTTCCAGGGTTTTTATTCAACGGATAGCGTCAAAATGTGGGCGGATGTGTTTAAGTGGGTGCGTGTGTGTGTGTGTGTGTGTGTGAGTTTAATGGCAGGAAAATTATGTTAAAGCTTTTGGCGCACGAAATTTGTAAAATTTGTTTCTTAATTAATTGAAATCTGTCGTTCGTCAGAAGTCGACAACAAGCAAATTGATGTTTTATTCAATACTCTCCCTAGAATTTCGACGCTTAGAGCAACAAGTCAATTAAATATATCGCTCGTTTTAATTATGCAGCTTGGCGTGAAAATTTGCGGCAATTTAATTCGTTTTAACTACATATTATTAGAATGTGCATTTACACGTATGTCAACATTACCGAAATGCATTGCTCTGTTTAATTTTATTATTAATTGATGGCACAACAAATGTGTTGTGACCATATTTTCCTGTCAAATAAATTTGCAGGAAAAGAAGGAAAACGGATTAGGAATTTAAAGTATGGTCTCATCACAGAAGGAATAATTTATTGTGTCGTCAATTCCGGAAGGAATTACATCAAAAGTAGTATTAAGAAATATGTTGTTGTCAATATTTTGGGGCGATGGGCTCTTTAAAAATTGTAACTTCTCTGTCTTACTCCACATATTATGTAGATGGTACGTTGATGTATTACGAATGTCAAAGGAAATCATATCGCATTTCCAACCTAAATTATGTATGAATGTCGCAATAAGGAGTTGTGTGGTTGATCATCGGGGAATTCACATATGAGGAGCTATTGCGTCAAAAGTTCCATACATGTATACGTTTCGTTTTTATCTTGTTTCAGTGTTTTCCCTCCAGAAACACAATGTTTTATGTGAATGCAGAGATGAAAAACACCGGACGGAAAACACACGTACAACGTCACGAAAATTGGAAATAGGACAGCAACGAAACAAAGTAGATAATCTTCCTCAACTAAATCTTGTGTGATTCAACGCACGCTCAGAATTAGTAATTCGCTTTGGAAATTAAATTGAATCAATTTTGGTTATAATGCTTTTTGGGAACCCGCTGCATAATCTGTGTATGGCAGGTTCAATTCGATACACCCAACCACGCGGATATCGCTGCGATGTTGGTAAAAGGGAGTCGGTTCGCATAAATGATTACGGCGAAATCCGTGAACAAAGCCGTTTGTGCTTAAACCCCAGAATTTATGCAACATGCACAATTTGTGTGATAATTTGCAAAAGGATTTTTTTATTAATTGATAAAATTGGATGTGTTTCAACCCATTTTTAAGGGGATTTAATAATAGCTATGATTTTTTTTTTTTGTTAATTTATTAAATTATTCCTTTTTTGTTTTTAATAATAAAAAAAAAAACATTGCCTATTTCCTCTTTTTAAATATTGCTCTACCTCATCATTTTGTTAATTAATATGATAATAAGGCAGCAATTCTCCGAAACAATGGACAGTTTACACTTACCAACATCCAGTGAATTTCCAGCAGCAGCCTGATCGACCAGTAGCAGCAGCATAAGTGCCGCGACCGTGACTGCAAATACTCGTTGCCATTTGCAGAATATTTCCAACGTTGTGATTTTATTTATAGTCATTTTGCCTCTTCAATTCAACACCGCTATAATTTAGCGCGAGAATTTTTCTTTCTGCTGCCTTTTAATTTGTTTGTTATTTGAATTTGCCCTTTTTTTTTTGTTCTTTGACCACCCTCAATTTTTGTTTGTCGGTGAACAAACTTCAGTGTCTCACTCTTTTATGCTGCCGCTTTTATCGCCATAGAAATTTACATTTCTAATTGATGAGAGTTTCATAAAAACACTTTAGTTTGTTTAATTAACGCCACCATTGCCATGCAGGTCCTGTGTGCGTGCCAAGATGATATTTCTCGCCGCTACCGTGCAGCAGATATTTTGTTCATCCTGAAAACATACAAATGGACAGAAAAGGTAAATATACAAGAATTAAATAATTACACGAGTACATTGTTGTTCGTGTGTGCGTTTCATGTACAATATGTTTATGTTTATTAATTTCTCTTAAACTAAGGACTAAAAGGTTGGCAAGGTGAGAATCGATAATTTCATCCTGTTTGTGTAAGATTGTTGGACGCACAGGGCCGCACTCGATTTTTGAGCTGTAGCTACGCCGGATATCGGAAGTGTGTGACTGATGAGTTCACCACAGCCAAAAACATATGTCAACTTAAATCACACTGAAGCACTCTTCATCGATGTTAACTCCATGCTTGTATGTTTATTCAATTAAGCATCTTAAATATTAGCTTTCTGGCGGCATTTAAATTGCTCTCGGATATTGTGGGTTTACCTTATACTCGTATATTCATAACCGCTGCAGTAAAACTGCGTGCGTGGACAACGAAGCATCACCACTTTGTAAACACCTCAGCTAAATTATATTTACACACATAAAACCAGCTTCACCGTAGGTTGTAAATAAATTGAACGGCGCATTCTTATATCGCATGCATCTTCGTCCGATAATTGCAAAATGGTCATTTTATTGACTCGCCGCTGTCACAAAACTTTATTATATTAGCGGCATTTTATTTAAGTAACCATTAAAACGCATATTCATTTTCCGCGTCGCGTCGAAATTTGTCCCGTGCATTCTCGCATTCATCCGCAGTAACTGACAATATTTGCAGCGCCAACATTGCCAGCAATTTATAATTATATTTTCCATAAACGTTCGAACATACTCGTTCATGCAATATTTACGAGCATGTAAAGGAATCGGTATACTCGACATGTGAACAGGGTAATCGTAGCCGACAACTGGACGTTTGCATGTCGTTTATGTTGTGTGCATGCTCAATGGCTAATATGAGCTTATAACAAAAAAAAATTGAAATAAAAAAAAGCGAATAATCGCGTTTTAAGTCATAACTTAAGTTAAATAGTGAACAAGAGGCTGTCGCAAACAACATGGTTGACTATCGGTTCGGCAACGGTATGCTAAGCGTATTATTGCGATGAATATAGGCTTTATTTCCCACTTAAGGACTTGATTTGCCATTTAAGATCGCAAACAATGCGATTGAAAGCGCTGTCGACTGCCCTAACCAAACAATGTGTCGCCAGTCATCAGCAGAACTAATACTTCCACTTTAATTCAATTGAATTGACCTTAAAATGTGAATGGCCAGACCAGAAGGGTTGATTTGTAATTAGCATTTATTGAATTGAAAAAGTTGTTCGTGAATGCTGACGTTGTAGCCAAAAGTAAATGGGTTTCATTGTTTGGCTCGAGTAAATAGAGAGGGGCACAGCGTTTTCTTTAGGCAATCTTTGTTCTATGGGGGTTGTAAATGAATCTACAAGATGAGACAATTACGGTATTTTTAGGTGTACCGCATGCTTTTTTGTGGGGTTTCTACCTTGTAATGGCACAGGTTTCACTTGTCCACATTGTTATTTTCTCTTTCTTTAAAGAAGTATAGGTTTTTCTGTAAAAATTGGATCCGTGTTTTTAATTATATCAATTAGGCTTCTATTGAAGGGTTGGATATTTAGCGAGGAATATTACAAAATTTCTTAGTAAAAACGTAAATGAATCCTTATTGCGGACCTGTGCAAAGATTTCAAAAAAAAATTCACTGTTGCAGTGCTGACTTTTGCGTTTGCCATGTCTTTTAAACACAGACAGTACACGTACCGTTACTCGCGAATCATGTGCACTGCGCATGATCCACATAAATACAATACCCATAAATGCGGCGTCGTCCGTACACAACCCCCCCTCCCCCACACCCACAAATCCATATATAGATGTCCAGTACACACGCATATGCCATTTCAGTGTTTGTGAGCTTTTTTTTTTGGGGAGGGCATGAAAACCACCGAGCATACGCTGAATGTCTCCTTGTCTGCATTTTTTATAAATTCATTTTTTTCAGAAGCAACTCTTTCGCGATCAATAATGAAAACTCTAAGTATGTGTTAACTGAAGTAAGTGCAATATATAAGGGAACGAGACAACTGTTGAAAATCGCATAAGATGCGAGCGCGCACTGTTTGCAATCGAAGAAAATGTCTTTTGCGAAAATTGCGAGCGTCAAAATAAATGTACGCGATCTATGCCATTAGCTTCTATGTTTTTTTTTTGGAACTCAAGCCAAGACTGGAGTCTGAAGAGTGAAGAGTCAGATGTTCGATGCGAGGGCTGTTATAGGTACATCAATTTAACACACCGTGCTAGAGCTTTATAATTCCATACATATACACAGGTAGATGTCGGTTTGTTGCTGCGGTTACCTGCCGTGTATGATTCTCCTGCCACCTACACTAGCGACGCCATTTCAACGTCGTTATGGCGTACACTCTGGCATATAAGCCATTGTACATAAAATAATGCGGGATTTGTCAATATAAAACGTGAATACATAAAAATGTCGATGCAATCGTCAAGCAATAATTTCGCATAAACTATTTTTATTACTTTGTTTTATCAATACGTAGTCGTATAGGATGGAAGAAGCGGAAACGTTAATTTTTGTTATGAGCTTTTGAGCTTTAATGGGTGGGTTGTCAACAAATCAACGGCACGTCTATTTCGTTGCTGTAGCCGCGTGCACATATTTTTGTGTTTCATGTAATATTTCTCCTGGATAGAAAACGTGCGGCTCAAATCGATTTTGTCGAGTTAAAATGTTGATGTTGTTGATTTGCTTCTGCTTTTTTTTTTTGGAAAATAAATTGTTGTACAGTGACGACTGTTAAATTGGATTATTGTAGGCAGTTGTACAAGCATTTAAATGCATAGTAGTAGCACATCAATTGGTGGCCCCGAATAAGGGTGGTAAAACAACCCTGCACGTGAGGACCTTTCAATTTAACTGTGATTGTAATAACGACATATTCATGTTTTATTTGGCATTAGATTAGATTAGTAGAGACTACATTGTAACTTTGTTGTTGATTACATATTGGGGATGAAATTTTCAGTGGGGGTTGCTGATCTAAAAACCTACATTATCATCACGAATTCCGAAATGCTGTACTTCCACAAATAATTCTGGCTTTTGGGTGCTTCCATATTACATTTTTAATGGCTATCTATCCGTTTGATTCATTTTTTGGAGGGGGTTCGCTCGACATCACCATTTTTTCTTCCTGACATACATTATACGAGTATATGTTCTGAATAAAGTTACAAAATGACATTGAACAACATAGTAGTTTCAGACTCTTGATGTTGTACATTAAAGCCACAAGGACAACGCTTATGTAATTACACACCGTGAAATGAATATTGTTCGACTGTGTGTCTGCTGCGAGACGAAATGGAAACCTGCATATTTAATTGCGCTTTGTGTGTTCTTTTTCATTTGAATACTTTGAATGATTCGCTGAATGGAAATGGAAAATGTTAGGTTAAGCATTCCACTCGCCTCAGATTTTTCATTTTTCTTTGTTTACTATTTTTTTTTTTTGAGAAATGCATTGCATTCAGGCTAATGGATTGCGGTCGTTCTCATTGGCCATAATTCATAACAGTCATAGCTCATTAAGTATATACTTAAAGCGCTTGTTTGGGGTGTATATAGTTATATAGTCTGCGGCCTGGTGGCGTCTGTTTTATAATATTTTGCTGGTCAATCTGTGCTGGGTTTTGTGGCGTGCTTTTAAAACAACTGTGGCATTTTTCATGTATAATCATAATGAGTGTGGTGCTCCATAATCGCGGGGGGAAGGACCCCTACTTAAACTGATATGGCGAGATTTGCCCGATTCATATTGCACGGAACGACAGCACATGTTAGTCGTTGTATATTAGCTGCGAGTATTCTAGTCGAGTGAAATCAAATTAAGTTAATTAGGATAAATGTGTTAAGTCAGTCTGCTGTCTGATTAGTATACTTTTTATAAAAATAAAACTCAATTTCGCTTAAAAAAAAATAAGTTCCTCAATTTATTAATGCAAAAGACGTCACACACAAATGTTGAGAAAATGTCTTATGCAACAATAAAATGCACTCTTAACAATTTGAACAACAATTTATAAATTTATCGTATAGGTTTTAAATTTACAAACATATTTAATTCATGAAAAAAGTTTATTTTATTACTATTTTATTGACAATAAAATTAAGATTAGTGCCAGCAGTAAAAAGTTGCAGTTTCATCACATATGGTACGAAATTAATGGAATGATGTATCGTCAGTTCACA
>JANSTS010011397.1:24050-37303 GCA_026546915.1 Sylvicola fuscatus
CCGACACTTTCATCCAGCCAAACCGTACAAGTGCGACGGAAAACAAAGACGTTTACTAAAGAAGAACTTGGTGCAATGACCAAAGAGGTTTGTTGTATTTTCCAATCAGCATTTGAAGTGTTTTGATTAATTTTTAATTTAGGATCTAATTGATCGTGTCATGCAACTAGAAGCTCACAATATGCAGCTTCAAAATGTGATCTCCAAAAAAGTGAATCAGCATGACGAGGGAATAAAGTCAGGAAAACAGAAACATCAAAAGAAACAAAATCGTCCATTTGACTTCAGCAAATGCCACAAGAGGCACATTCTGCTGAAGTTTTTCTACTTGGGATGGGATTTTCAGGGATTTGCTTGTCAGGAGGATACAACAAAGACTATAGGTTTGATTTTATTAATAACTCAGCTTGTGAATGCAATTGATTCCTTTTTCTTCGTCTAGAACATGAGTTGTTTGCGGCTTTAAAGAAAACTTGCCTTATCGAGTCACGAGAAACTTCCAACTATCACCGTTGCGGTAGAACCGACAAAGGTGTCAGTGCCTTTTCTCAAGTATGTACTGTATTTCTGTATTCTTCAAATTATTTTATTGATCTGTATTGTTTTTAAAGGTTATTTCAATTGATATTCGGAGCAAGTTTCTTCCATCGGATCAATCAATCGAGGCCAATCTGCTGTCTGAATTGGACTATTGTGGCCTTTTAAATCGTGTTCTTCCAAAGGAAATTCGATGCATTTCTTGGATGCCTTTAAATTACAGTGATTATAGTGCAAGGTAATTGGTAATTTTGATTATTTGTTATATGTGGGCTAATTGTAATTGATTTTAGATTTGATTGTCATCAACGATCTTATCGATACTTTTTTCCTCGTGGTGATCTTAATATTGAGGTAAAATTCTATAAATCTAAAGATATATAACGGTTATCAATTGGTTTGTTTCACAGAAAATGACTGAAGCGTGTAGTTATCTTATCGGCCAGCATGACTTCCGCAATTTGTGCAAAATGGATGTGGCAAATGGCGTTATTAACTTTATGAGAACTATAAGTGAAGCAAAGGTGTTCAGAGTGCAAAGCTGTACCCCTGAAAACTATGACATGTTCTGCTTTCAGCTGACTGGCCATGCATTTTTATGGCATCAAGTCAGATGCATTATGGCCGTTCTCTTGATGGTGGGACAGAACCTCGAGGAACCAATTGTTGTTCAGCAATTATTAGACATTGAGGCAAATCCTAGGTACTTTGGTTGTTTTTCTTTCTTTGAACATACCAAAAAAATATTAATTTTTAGAAAACCACAGTACAGCTTGGCCAGTGACATTCCATTAAATTTGTTTGGCGTTGAATACTCAGCTAAGTCGAAAGAAAGTACTTGTGACTTACCTTCAGACCTAAACGAATGGATAGTTTCTCAGGATAATTTGACTTACGTTATTAAGACGTTACAATCTCAATGGACCATTTCGAGTATTAAGTGAGTTTATTAAGAATATTTATTTGCAAATTGTACAGATTATTTTTATTTTGTCATTGTTCTATTTTCAGAACCACAATGATGCGGGAGATGCTATTAGAGTTGGAACGAAAGCTAATCAATAGTAATGTTAATTCTCACGCGGATATCTTGTTACAAGGAAGTAAGGCAAAGGCATACAAGAAACTTTTAACTCGAGACTTTTGCGGTAAGAATTGCACAGTTATATAACTTAGATAAGGGTATTATTAGTTTAACGGCTCAAAGCAATTTATTTTGATTTATTCTTTGTTATCATCCCACAATAATCACCTAATAAAAAAAAATCCATAACAAAATACTATTTAATAATTTTTACTATTTATTTATTATTCGTGTATTGGCCAATTTTTTTTAGAAGCTTACTTACTTGATTATATTACATTTACCTTCTTTTAAAAAAATAAGATTTGTTGATTCAAAGCGATTGATCTTTAACTTCTTGATTATTATTTTCTTAAATTCATTTTATGAAATATTTCCAGTTTACAAACAAACCTTTAAATTGAATCATTTATTATTTACAGAGAGTCTCGAAAGTCGCATTGACCACTACACAAAAAAGCGTCGCATCGATGTCGCCACAAACCATCCAACATCCGACAGCCAAAACATTACACAAACCAGTGACATGGAGTGCTAAAAGCTATTAAAACAAGAAGTCAAAATAAACGCGATTTGTTTATTAACCAAACAGTGAACACATTTTATTGCTTCCTTAACTTTGTGTATAATATATTTGATATTTGTTTAAAAAATAATTGTTTTCTGAAATTAACATATTTTGCAATAACAAAAAAGTATCTTACAGCATACGTACGAGTCACACATAAATACGACAGATAAATAATAATAATTGTTTATTTACAAAATGATTATTATTACATTACGGCGACGGCGAATCGCTGCACCCCGTGCCATTGAGATTGAGTTTTGGGTTACGCCTGAACGTTGTCCAGCGATTTCGCGCGCTGATACCTGCATGTCCGCATGAAACGGGGAATGAAAGAAGCATGTAGATTGTTAATTGAAATGCATAAAAATTGAATGGTTGATAAATTAAATGAATTTACAACAAATATGGAAGAGAACTTACCGTCTTCTTGCCACATGCAAAATAACTTGGCCTTCACGGATACCCTTGAAGATGCCAATCGTCTCGGTGTGGCTCATCCCCTGCACTGGTGAGTTGTTGATCGAAATGATTTCGTCACCTGCGATCAAAAGAATTCGATTGTAGTGTAATCGTTGACCCACAATTAGTCACTAACAAATTGGCCAAACAACAGTAAAAGACGGACATAATTTATGTTAACATCGAAGAAGAGAAGTTCATTAAATAGGCTGTACGCCACGGATGTGACCACAAATGGGGACACTCGCATTTAAAAGAAACCAACAACTGAATTATTCTGATCACATTCAGTCCATTTCGCTGAAGACTCGGACACACAAAAGAAGATATGGTCTTTTGTTTGGTTCTGTCAGCACTAAACAACACCGCTGAGGGATCAAGTTATCAATCTTGCCGTCAGCAGCACCTCCACTCGCTAGACATGGTGCAGCGAATGTGCGCGCGCACGCACTGCTTAGATAAGATGGTGGTGACGGTTGGAGTGTGCGCGGCCTGACGAACCAATGTCAATGATCTGAGAGGCTCAAATGAACGGTAATTAAATCGTGGAAAAGGGAGGTGGTGATTATTAAACGTAATACTTGATGTTCAATTGTAATTCCACATAATACACGTGTTTTAGTCGCTGCGTTCGTCTTTCCTTGCACGACAAACTGCGCGAATAAAAAGCGATCCGCGCGTCTTCATTACGAATTCAGTGTGCGTATAGCCTTTGTTCAGTGGATGCTTCGCTTTTATTGGTATCTCCAGCACGTAAAGACATTTTTCTTGTTTGTACGTTGGACGGTGCAGGGACCCAATGCTGAATCTTCGACGGCCTAACTGTGGGTCGAGTGCGCTCTGAAAGCTCTTCGTCACCGCAATCGCTTTGCGCGCTTACGCAATTTTAATGGAAGTAACAAACAAATTGACTTGTCGGTACTGGACGGTAAAAACCACCAAAATCAGCATTTAATCGATGTGTTATTATTTGTATGAAATGATTTGGCACGAGCTCGTCTTGTTGTGATCGCGGCAGACGCGAAATTCATCGCATCTTTTGCGTTCTTAAAAGAAAAACAAATGTACCTGCTAGTAGTTTGCCATCATCGGCTGCTTGTCCACTCGGGAATACCGTCTTGACAAATATTCCCATGTTTCCTCTCGGTGAGTCTCTGCCACCTACAATGCTGAAGCCCAGTGATTTCATGCCGGGTCCCTTATAGTAGCTGACAGTTAAGTAAGTGCACTTTTGGAAACCTGTGAGTATTAAAAATGAATTAGTATTTCAAACGTTTTCTTAAGTAGTCAGTTTCAATACCATCTCCAAAAGATTCACTCAACGCGATCGGTTCTGGTAATCCACTCTCATTGGGATTATTCTCAATCGTAATTTGGTCATCGGCCAGCACATCCTCTTGCTTCACAATGTCATCCAAATTATCGTCAGCTATTGACTTTCTTAGCCTAAAGTTGTTTTGCGCGTCGCGTCTCAATCGTATTGAGCGATATTGCAGATTGTACGCCTCGTTGATTCTATTCAAGTTTTTCTCTGCTGACAATTTGTCAGATATGCAGGGAACAGTCCTCAACTCCTTAGTGGAATTGTCGTAGATCTGCGGTCGATACAGTGCGTATATAATATTACTCGAGTTATCCACATCTGACGAAGCTGTCTGATGCGTGGTCGCACTTTTGTTGTCATCCTTTGCCACAATGTTGTTTAAATAGTCGTTGCTTTTAGTTAGCTCTTCAGTGCGTTTCTTGCTCAGCATCTGCCACTTCTCATCATCGCAAATGGTGTTGGCTATTGTCACGCGATTACCATACACTGGAACGTAATCCATTTTGTTTTGCAGCGGCGTTATGTCCATGATGCCCTTGCTGTTCAAGGAACTGCGTCGCGTCAGCGTTTGAGTGTCTTCCTTCAGCAGATCATCTTGAAACGAAATTGGGTGGAGTGTAGGACTTTGCTGCAAATCAATCATCGAGCCATGTCCAAAGGAGAGGCGTTTGCGAGCGTTTGACAGATTCGGGTCAGACAGACGTGGACAATCCAGCTGATCTAGATTCCAATCGATTTTTATTTTGCTTGTGCTAAGGGTGTTGAAAGTCGTCTCATCATGTGCAATTACCAACTCAACATAATTATCCACGAAAGTGGCGAGGAGGCGTTGCACTGTTGACGGCGATTGAATGCCACGCAAATGGTGACCATTGACATTTACTATTTCGTCACCAATGCGGAGGCGGCCGTCTCTGTGAATGGAAATTTTCTGTAAAATATTTGTTCAGATACAAAAAAAAAACTATATATTGACTTACGCATGTGCCAGTCCATTGGTATCAATTTCAGCTACCAAATATCTGGTCTCCAATTCATTTTCCGCACTCTGCACGTGCTGAGGCGTTAACATCAGTCCAATGACCTCGTGCTGCGCCTTCCGCTCGAGCTTTATCTGTCGAAATCGCCTTCGAATTGTACCACAATCAGGTGTGAATTTTTCGCCAAAAGCCTGACTCCGTCGGCGAAAGTCCAGCGAACTTCGCTTTGACTTCTCTTCAAAGACTGAATCGGCTCCAGTGATCAGTAGTGGATCTTCCACATGACCACGACCATCGCTGTCGTACCCAGATTCATTGGAGCTGATGCAGCTGCTAAGTCGTTGATATCCGTTCTCCCATTCGTGAAACAAGTTGCCACTGATACGCGGCGAATTACTCAAGTTAGATGAACTTTCGTCCGACGAGTAATGCTTGATGGAATTGTTCCGTGTCGAAAAACTAGACGAATGACTCTGAGGACTGCCACTAGTCGTTGACACTGTGTCGGCGGCAGTGACCACAGCTTGTATTACGGCGGGTTTCTTTAAATTGGCCAGCATTCGCTTCTGATTTAGCACCGATCCTCCATTCTCTTCGGGCAGCACCGACAACTTGGAGCGCAGAAACGCATACGGAAAATTGCCGCGCTTCGGTTGCGATTCACTAGCTTTGGCAATGTCATCACAGCTGGACGATTTGAGGGGCGACTGGAGTCCACTGCTGGTGCAGGCGGCCAGTGTTTCAGCCTTACGTTGGATTAAATTCACACCGTCGGTGGGGTCATCACATTTGATGTAGGACGAGCAATTCAGCTGACTGGTGGAGCTGCTGCGATACAGCTGATTTGACTCGTGGCTCGCCTTCAGGGTGTTACTCTGAGATCGATGATTCAGCATTCCGGTGGAGCCGATACGATGGAAGAAGGTGCGTAAGGTGTGCGAGCGGACGGGCTGCTTTTCGAAGGTACCGGAAGTGCCGGAGGATGGTGGCGCACGAATCGGTCCGGTTTTTGGTTTGCGCAGCGTTCCACAGTTTGATTGGGTGGACGGCGACGGTGAACGTGGTGGCTCCAGAGTTTTTGTAGAATTGTCGGCGCGTCGAAGAACTTCTAGTTTCTTACTCATTCGACGACCCCATGTAAAGACTGAAAAGAGGAGACTTATGTAAGAAGAAGTATGTCACTTTGGAATTATACAAGAATTTTACAGTCCGTTTGGTTTGCTTGTTGAATTTTTTTAACAGAAATACATAAACGATTTCGATAATTTGAGAGGAATTTGAGAAGAAAATCAAATGAATTCCTAGTTGAAATACTTAGCAGTGACATTGAAATGGAAAATTAGAAAATCTGCACTGCATAGAGAAATACATAATTGGCGTCCAGAAGATTCCACAGTAACTGTCAGCAATGCCAAGAACGCATTCCAGCAGAAGTACAATAAAATTCAATGAATTAGTGTTTAAGTTGCATTTACAAAGTCAAGGCACACGTCAGAGAATAAGGAACATCCCGAAGACTGAACGGATACCACGGACAAAGCAAACATTCCAGCTCGAGCGCGAATCGCCTTCATTTAATGAAGAACGTCCACATTTATTGCGTTAATAATTCTAGGTGATGAGCTAAATAAACGTTATATCACGCCTCTCAAATGAGACTTCTTCTATGTAGGCACGACCGCAGAGGTGCCCATCAAAAGGAAATGTTTAGTGGTTTGGCCTGAGTTCATCTCAGTTCAGCACATTCCCAGTCCTGCCACACACTCGGATGTGTGCTCCGTTTCGCCATAGAGAAGCTCATTAGGCTCGACATTTTTCTCGTTGAATTCATTTCGCGACGCGATGCTATTGATTTCGACTTGGGTTTCTTTCCGCATATTAATGCAAGTAAACGTGCACTCTGCTCATACGTTAACTACAAACCGCGCCAACCACCAACCACCCGATCTATTTATTAATGTTTACTAGGCGCACACACATCGCCAGTCTGGCCGCCGAGCGCGCGCGTCTTCGCAATTACCATCATTCACGGTGTGCTTTCTTCACAAATAAACTGGAAGTGCATATTGTGTACAAGTCGACGCATCGCATTTCGTAATACACGTATTGATTCCACATTTAATTTTGCCATCTCTTTATTACCCATCCAGAAAATATCTTTGACATGTTATTATTCTCAAGATCGTGCCAGCGATAGCGAGGAATTGGCTTGTGGGCCCTTTGCAGAAGCGCGACACGATGCAGCGTTTAAGCGAGCGCGCGCGCGCGCGAGTATGTGTGCCTCTATGGCATAAAACTGGCGCATAAAATGCGTTTATAACGTCTATAGGCATGTAAGTTGGAGGAGATTAAAGCGTTGGACTTGAAGCACACTGAAATGGTTCTTTATGCGGCTAATTCAATTAATTAAAGCTGATAGGGCACGTGAAATGTGTAAAAACGATTCTCTCGCCGGATGGCTTGTGATTTGTGAGATGCCAGGCGAGTGTCTAGAATATGGCAAAGAAGTGAATGCATCCAATGATAGGGCATACATTGCCCTATTGATTTCTTATAATTTCTGGAAGAAAATGAGTCACCTTATTGGAATTTTACCTTGTTTTTCTTGCTTACTAAACGTGAAAAGTTCTGATTTTTAGGAAAGATAATACAAAGTTTATTTAAATATTTTCTTTGTAATCTAGTTTTCGACTTTCTTATATGTGAAGCTTTTAAAATGGGATGAAGGTATAGGGGCCACAGAATGCCATTCTTTCATTAAGTAAACATAAAAATACATCAAGGAACCAAAAAAACAGCGGCCAGCGTTAATAATTTCCTTAATGTTTTATTAAACCTTAATCATCTAAACAGCAAAACTATTTTTTTTTGTATCTTTCCATTAAACATGAATCATAATCAAGAAACATAAATGCTCAACCAATTTTCGTAAAAAAAATATCTTCTAATCAGTATTAGCCAATAAAGAATCGGTATAATGTATTCAGCGATTTCATTTTTTATATTAATTATGATCGTTAAGCTCAAAATTAAATTATTTTCAAATAACCATCTTCATTTCCTCTATTGTTGAAGTCTCTACAACTTTTTAACCACAGAAAATCGATTCTGAGAGTTATAAGAAGAAGACTCCAAATTCACATGAAAACATTGTTTTATTAAAAGGTTTATTCATTAAAAACGACGTTGATTCAAATTCTGTCATTTTGACAAACCACAGCAGATTTCTAATCATAATCATCGATTAATGGATTTCCATTGTACACATAAGAATCTCAACGACTACCGAATAGATACAGCCAGACGCAGAGGATACGCAGCGAATAAAGAAGCTGCGCAAAATTCAATTCCAGAAGTAGTTATCTGCAATTAATCAATC
This sequence comes from Sylvicola fuscatus, assembly GCA_026546915.1. Lineage (NCBI taxonomy): Eukaryota > Metazoa > Arthropoda > Insecta > Diptera > Anisopodidae > Sylvicola > Sylvicola fuscatus. The sequence goes on from JANSTS010011397.1 coordinate 32,385, forward strand.
AGAGATGAGAGGTGGATAAAACGCGCGCGCAACAACAAGAAGAATGGGCAGACAAGATAAAACGCTATACAGGAATTACATGTGTCAGCCCCGGCAAAAATGCAGCAGCATAAACCCCTATGCGCACAACATACGCGTATAATATATGTGAGTGCGCGCACTGAAATGCATGCACCATTAGATACGTTGAGGCAGATATTATATAAGGTCGCGTACAACATATTGTGCATCGTGTGTCCGTATTGTTCCATGCAGATGCACTCAACATGGAGCCTGTGTGCCTCAGATTGCCTTTGTTTCCTGTTTTCCGTAATAATTGTTGCATCAACTGGAATAGAGACGAATGCCCCATGAAACAAGATGTATGGCATGATCAGCAGAAGATGCGGTTTTAAGGTAAAGTCGACGACGACGACGACGACGACGACAACAACGCAGCACATTTGCCTTAGTCGATGATGAGATTTCTAGAAAAATAAAAATGTTTTCATGTACGCACAATGCACTCAGTGTACATGTGGAATGGACTACTTCTGGAGATGTGGCTGTCCTGGCCAGGTTGCTGTACAGGCACGCACGGTACTAGACTGAAGCGCGCGACTGCTGCCTTGTGGCTATATGGACACGCAGCGAGCTTTTGTCCATCTTCAACTATTATTCCTTTTCCAAACGCAGTTTTTCGCTTTCTTGGAAAAAGTGTTCTGTTTGTTGTTGTTTTGATCTAAAGCAACTGGCGAACGACAAAAAGCTGTTGGCTATAAATTTCTCTTTCTCCTGAGCTGACTTATAAGTCGCGAAACTATGGGCTGGTTTTTGTTACTTTATGACGAACAAAATACGTCCGCATTTCATCACATCGATTTACAAGTATTTTCATTTTGAAATTTGCAGTTCTAGAAATCGATTATTAATTATCATTGTTCACGGAAATGTTTCTTGAAGATGGAATTTTAACTCGTGTTAAAGAAAAATTTCTTAATCTTTGAGAAAAATATCTATTAAACTTTCAGCAAAATACTTAAAACTTTAAAAACTTTACATTTATCCTTAAAATCTTTCTAAAAAATTTCTTATTGAATTTGCAAAAAATCATTGAAAATGACACAAATCAACCACTCAGCACTCATTACGAAGGCCACTGAACCCTAACAAATCGCTGTCGTCGCATTTGCACGTGCTAATCTGTTGACTCTTTGAACCTTAAGACGTACTTTAGCATGCAATGCAATTTGAGAAGGCATTCTGTTTGCATGTGCACCAAAGGAGAATGCAAAATCGCAACGTACGTGCACTTTTTGTGTCATATTACCGATCACAGTTAATTTAATTAGAAGCTGCCGCGAAAATCGCACCGTTTGGACTTGTTAAAAACAAAAAGCGCGCTCCGCAATTCAGGTCGTCGTGAAATAAGCTGAATCATATTCAAGTGTTAACATTAGACAATATACAGTCGAGTTGCATCGATTTTTCGAGCTAAGTGCATCAACGAAATTAGCTTACTGTGGCAAAAGCTGTATTAATCGCCTTAGCACACCGTTTGGGTGACTTAATAACCCATTTCCATGTTGGACAATTATAATAGACGTGTCGAGTCTTTTATGGCTTTGTTTGGCTGCTGCTGTGGCTGTCGACGAGTGTGCGCGTCTTTGTGCACTTAAAATGCGCGAGCTTTATGGCGTTTAATGTCAACACATTTGCATAAACGAAGACACAACGAGCTTAAGTAAAAAATTGTCTTCACGCTTCTTCACCTATCCGATATCTACTTTTTAATCGAGAACATTTTCGATGTTAAAACTATAAAATAAGTCTAATACTGATTGTCAGACATAACTTGGCGTCATTGTGTCACGTTTACGAGCTTTTGGCACAGCTTAAATTAACGCTGCATTAAATGTGCTTTTAGCGATCCGATGCGACATACGAACGACTTATTGATCCCATGCGATGATGAAAGTCATAATGTAGAGGAACATGACAATTCAGCAATCTGGAGCGAGAGTAAATGCGTGTTGTAAAAGCATAACATATATGAATATTTTATGTTTTATTCGTCTCCGTTCGTTTTTTTTTTGTTGATTATTGTTGCTGTAATCGATGTTGATCCCCATTTGGAGATTGGCGTAGCACGAGTTTACGATCGAGCATATGCCAGCTTCGTTTTAATGTGCCATTTGATTTAGAATCCAATTATAATCCTTTTGAGATGCGGAAAATGACATTAAACCTGACACCCTTATTAAATGTGCACAGCACCCGATCATGTGTGATATGTGGAGAGGCGGGCTGAATACGCCGTCATGGTTTAGATGTCGTTTATGGGCTCAAGTGTCCCAATATACGTGCACGAGCTTGTCCGAAACTTCGCAGAATGCCCTGCTTTCTTCAGCCAGACAATTTTTGGATTTAATTACATAAAACATTGAATTTTCAGCCGGTAAATTGAGGAGACTTGTTATTGAATATGTGGTAAGTATTTGGTGACACATTCTCCAAAATTGGAGGTAAATTTTCAGAAAAGCAAAATAATTTTGTGATTACCTGTAAATGGTATTGAAAGATATTTATTGCGCAAATAATTGAATAACATTATGAATGGGAAAAGTTAAATTAGCATATACTGAAAGTGATGAAGTAATTTGCATAGAAATTTCGGTATGCCAATAGAGCCAAGTCACATCCGCATAATCGTCTGGCGCAAAAATGCGCAATTTACATATCATCGTGAATACTTTCGATAAGGAACGGATTGTATTTGTCTCCAGCTAAATACGTGCTTTAAAGATGTTTAAATTGTCTTAGTTCAAGTTTGGTAGCGATAGGCTCCAGATCAATATTCCAAGAACAGCAAAGAATTCGATACAAATATTTGCTGCAAGTGTTTTCATATCCAAGAAGTAACTGAAGCTGTTTTCATTTCAGCTGTATGAGAAATGGTTGAGACTAACATTCTCAAAACACCGATAAGGTAAATAAAAACTAATAACTTTTCGAATTAGAGGTAGAACATCTTGGTGGACGTGTGTTTGGTTTGCAATTAGACCAGTAGTCCACCGTTAGAGCGTGTAATTTGTAAATATGTACGCAATATGGCCGTAATTTTGTACGGCCAAGAAAAGACTTAAGATACACATTACACAGTCTACGGCCCATAAAAAGCGCTATAATTACACAGCGAAAGAAATGGCATAATCGGCCATTGCTCGAGCTGTACGGCAGTAGCTTTTCGCATACATTTTATGCAAACTAAATGAAAAGTGCATTTAATCTGCAGTGTAGACGTTTAATTGCATTTAGCGAATTCCGAAATTTATCCCACACAGTATTTTAACAGCCAGCACATGTGCTGCGACTTGTGATTATACTGGCCACTGGCCGCCAGTAAATATTGCAGCGGAATCTCTAGGCGGCGCGGCGGAGCGCGGATTTAAAACGTTTCCGCTCACCTCACATGTGCTGGGCTCTTCAGATATCGTCCTGGGTATAAATGTAAATTGAAATTGGTCGAGATAAACTGTATGGGGTAGGATTTATATAAGTTTGTTAAGCTGCAAACACACGACTGCAACATTTATCGGCGAGCTGCATCCAGAAAAACTCGTGAGAATGCACTTTTTTCATGCACTCTGGAATTTCTGTTTGGCCTGCAAATTACATGGTGTTATAATTGGAACAGGTGTACAGGAATCAGAGATTATCTACAACTGATTGCCAATACTTTGAAAGGAAATCAATTCGTTTCTTTGTAAGTAGAAGAAATTCACATCCGCTTTTGGGTATTGTAATGATTTAATGAACTTTGGTCAATACTGTTCAACACCTTTGTTTAATAAAAAGAAAACTTTTTCAATTATTTTGGGTACAAATTGCATAATTTCTACCGATTTAAGAACTCTTTGCACATTATTTTTGTTCATTCTTATTCATATATTATTCTTAATGTTTAATGTATTTTTTCCTTCAAGACATTTGACAATAACAAATCATCACGAACGTGCAATTAAGATTACAGTAATAAAGGTTTTTAAGTCGTTTAATAATCAATTCAACACAACTGTGAATTGGATAAAATGTCTTCTTTTTTTCACAAATATATTTTACATAAAGATCAACATTTTAATTACTAAGAATTTAACAAAGTAAATGGCCACCCTGTTTTATTAAATATTATAGACCATATACCACAAATGAAGTGTTTATGTACACAATAATTTGTTCAAAATAAAAAAGCAAAAACCGATTCCATGAAAAACATAACAGTAAATTTCCTGGTCTTCTTTTGTGCCATACCATGGTTTACCCGATTCCGCATAAAATATTATATTTTAATGCGCGTATGATTGCTGGCGTTGTCACAGGTGGCTTCAAGGCCACATGATTGCCACATGAGTTCGTCGCAACGATAATTGTATATATAATACATAACAAAAAAAATATTATCTATGTACAAAACGGATCTATGTACATGTCCTAATTTATTGTTCTCCAGTCTGGAGTTCAGAACTCCCATGAAATAAAATTAGTCTGATTTCAAATTTTGTGCGCGAATCATCTAAAAATAATAAATATCTTTGATTAATTATTAAGCGAAAGTGTTATTCAACGGTTAAGAGTTTTCTTCAATGTGTCTTAAGGTGAATTTGAATTAGTCAAATTAAATAGTGAATAGTGAATGTGTGTTCTCAAAAGTTCAAAGATGATGCTGCTGCAATAATTAAAGAATATCTTATAAGTGGCTTCCAAGTTCCGACATTTTTTTCGTTTCCTAGTAATGACAGATGTAAAATAAAATATTTCATAGAAATGTGGCACGTAGTTCTCGAAAGCGCTTCAAGTCATCTTTAATGCATTTGCATTATAATTGTAATTTTTTAGATATTCTCACAAAAAAAAAACCGTTCAGTTTTCTATTAATATTT
>JANSTS010011408.1:0-14480 GCA_026546915.1 Sylvicola fuscatus
TCGCGATAAAAATCTTTCATCGGGGTGTTCTCCGGAATAGCCTCATCCAGCATGGAAGCAGCTGTAAAATCCATTGGAGATATAACTGGCATTGCCATTTTTGATTTAATGCACTTAAGTTAACTTCACTTCAAAAAAAAAAAACTATGTTCTGGTAAAGAACAAGTGAAAGCTTATGGCTTAGAGGCCTGTCGTAAAGTACTACTTCTGTTTTAAGAATCAAATTCTATTAAGCAGGCCAATTACAATTAGCATTCTTTACAATTGAATTGGTAAAAACACGCGGCAGGGAGATCCGGCGCAATAGTTTATATACGTGCAACTCCTAAATGTGTCCTAATTCAAGTGAATTTCAATTAAAAAATAATTAAAGTTTTTTTCTCCATAAAGAAATTGTTGATACATAATTTTAAGCAAACTTGAGGGACTAAATTAGATCTTTTTTTAATGTAGAAGAAATAGTCGATTCAATTTTTGATTTACAGACATATTTGATGGATAGAATATTTTTGTATGAAAACAATGGCAGTCTATCTTTGAAGTAATTAATTTTTTATGAATTTGGTGTCACATAAAGTGGTTCTCCTTCTTTATTCTTTAGGTTCCTGCGGATATTAGCGGAAAATTATGCGTATACGACGGTAACACTAGTTATTGTCTTTTAAATATAATTGAATTGAACTTTCTTGTTTTTTATTAAATTTAATTGTTCTTATAGTTAAGAATGATCCATGTAATGTCTGGAAATTTTTTTTCTCTAAGGTCAATGTTATAATGTGTCAATGTTATAATTGTGTATATAATATCTATTCACTGCTTACATTGACGGTTCGTGAGGTTGCAGTAAATAATAAATATAATAAAAAGTCATCCCACCCAGTTCTACATAATGAATAAATTCATAAGCCATACTACCAAGTGACAAACCTTGGATAATTTGCAAAATTAAAGTTTTTTAATCTACATGTTTACTATTGCTAAGGTCAATTGGGGTACGCATTTACGTAAACACTCACAGTAAAAATTAACTTGAAGAACTGTAAGTGATTATAATATTTACACATCAGTGCTAGTTGTTTCCTTGAGAAAATTAAATTCAATTATTAATGTAGTATGAAGGCAGGATTAGCAACATTTTCCTCTCCGTTTAAAGTGAGCCTTTGTTGAGAAAATGAGCAAGGTTTTGTAAAAATAAAATGGAAATAGGTTTAAATATGAAGAAAATGAAGCTTGATCTTGAATTTTTTATCTTTTGACAGGGTTTTCGTTAAATATGAATATTTTGACTATAATTTTTTTCACTTATGATCATGAGAGTGACCATGGAAAAACAATGTGTTATATGTTTTAATTATTTAAGCTCAAAAACTTACCTGCCAACAAATATTGTTCCTACACAGTTAGAAAAACCGCTCTATTGTGATAAATGGATTCAGAATTCCCAACCAATATCTTTTCTGGACTTGATGAAGTAAAAATAAAATCCTTCAAAGTCAAAAAATGTTTTTTTTGTGGATTTAAAGAAGTTTAGCTATGCTATTTATTAATTTTTTATAAAAGCAAAAAAAAAACGAATTATTGACTTTTCAAAAACTTTGATTTCCACCACATAAAATCAAAACAATATTTCCCTATAAAAAAGGTAAACAAAAATCTTATATCTAATAATAAGTTCCAGACAAACTATAGAAGATATTCTCAAACGGCTTCGTTATACCAAATTTTTGCAGAATCAAGACCGAGATGTAAGCCATTGAGGAATATAAAATAAATCTAATTAAATAATATGCAAACATGTGAAGACTATATTTAAATGGATCGTATCGGCTACCTGGTTCTTCTTTAAGGATGTGAACTTTGATTCCCATAAAATAGGTGGGGATGAAGTCTTTCCAAATAAATTGTCTCAGGTCGCACGGGAAGTTCTTTTTATCAGCAGGGCTCATTCTAAAACAAAGGTAAATGACTAAACTGGGCTACCGAAATGCATCTATAGTTACTTGTCGTAAACGCTGCTCATCGCGTCCATTTCGAATTTCCAATCATGGGATGAGAAGAAGCAGTTACCAAAAGCAAAATTGTACGCTTTGCGAAAAAGCGGCATCAATCTATGCGATTAGTTTGTAGAAATTTTAGAATTGTAAAGAAAATAAATAAGATGATGGAGGGGGGCTTCACCTGATTTTGCATCCTTGGCATGAGTTTACTATATCAATAATTGTAAACGGAATGATATGATGAATAAGTAGATGATACTTGTATACCAGAATGTTGTCCGTTTTTTTCCACAAGGGATATCTTATTGTCGACTTAAATGGCTTGCCTTTTCCAACCTCTTGCATTGTACTGACCATGGTTCCTTAAATCAACATAGTTTTACTATCGAGTCTCAATTGTTTCTAATAAGTTACCAAATGTTATCTCTTGTTCGGCTGCTACTGTTGCATTATAAATATTTGTCTTCATTTGGCTAGTTTTTTTCGGCGAAAGGCTTCGCATGTCACTAATAAATACGCATTTAACAATATTTAAATGAAATTAAATAAAAAATGTTTATACTTTTCTTTAAAAGTATTCCAAGCAACAGCCAATATTGAGTTCATAACATAGTCGGCACACACCAAATTGACCTTCTTATTGGGATTGAATTTATAGTTTATAAGATTAAATCCAACTCCAGCTGCCACGAGAGCTCCTGTTGTGCCGTAAGCGTTGTTTATCCACCCAGGAATGGGCTCGTTGAATGTGGGAATAACTGAGAAAGCACTTTGAATTTAAACATTTTTACAAACCCATTGTATATCAATTTACTGATTGATGGTCGCACAACAGCCACAGGAAGTCGCAAGGAATATTGCCGAACAAGCTCCTCCGTCACAGCTTTGCTAAATACATATGTGTTAGGCCAGGGTCTCACAATTCTTGCAGTTAAAGTCTTCAAAATATGACTGTCGGATTTCTCGAACCTCTCAGCTAAGCTAATGGCCAAGTCGGGAGCCATCGGCGCTTCATAGAATTGCTCCCCGATTACCCGCTGCACGCATTGGGAATAGGCCGTCGAGATGTATGTAAAGGATTGTAGCAATTGTATGTTCATGCTGAGTTCTAACACTTCCCGTGTACCACGCAAATTGCTAATGCAGAGCGATGAAAACGAAGCGTCGAAACGAACATCAGCTGCAGCATGAATCACTATCTCAACATTTTCAATTATGTCCTGGCGTACAGCCTCATCCAGGCCAAGGCCGATTTCACTGACACTTCCTTCGCAGATGGTGACCCGATTCATAAAATCAGGATGCAGCTTCCTTAGATTTTCAAACGGCTAAAAAATATTTATCCTTGGTTAAATCCATAAATTTTACAATCTTTAATGAGGATTCTTACAGGCCCATTAAACGTTTTAGTAAGACGCTCTATCGCGGATTCACTGCGTTTTGATCTTATTAAAAAGTAAACATTTTTTACACCGATTCTTAACAGTTTTTCCACAAGAACTTGACCAAGGAAGCCAGTTCCTCCAGTCAGAAACACACTCTTATTTCGATAATATTCCAATATTTCGGATTGCTCACAGCCGTCCAGCCCCGATTTCCGAACATTCGGCCAATTGCGTGACTTCGTCGTTTGGTACATTTTTCACACCGTTTCTGCGAACTTTGCGAAGTGAAAAAAAATTCTGACTTTATGTCTGGACTCTCGACTCTCACTGACTTCCAGCAGTCGACAAAGTTGCCCAAAGTATTTAATTTAATTGTGAAAGTGATCCCACAAGTATACAAACAAGGCAAACTTCCATGCAAATAAATTATTTATTTTTCTGACCTTTGCCTTCTTACAAATGGAGCTCAGCTAGTCCAGTCGAAATTTTAGGTGATATCCGGGCAAACTTTAACCCCTTCCACATATATTACAATAGAAAAAACTCTCTTCTATTTCTTAAACAAAAACGTCTTTTCGATGCAGAAGCCAGAAAAACGTTTTGAGACCTTCAAACTTTCAAATGAGGTGGTTCAGAAGAATGTGTGTAAGTCCGTCCGCAACTTTTTTTCCAAAACTTAGAAATCTATATGGAATTTGTAAATGTGGAAATTTTTTTTTATGAATTCAAGGTCACTGTATCGAAATTTGTATCGAAATTTGTGTATAAAATTTTAAATATTATTTAAGAAAAAAGTCATGTATGTACCGCGATTTAGCTAATCGAAATTGGAGAGGAGAGTTTCGAAAATATATATATTTTATGGGGAATGGGAGAAAAGCGATTTAGCTAACCTTCTCCCTAATCTCGAACTCCCAAAATTCACATTTTCAATATTAACAAGAATATATACTTTGCACGAAGTATAGTAAAAAATTAAAGTATTTTTTAATTGTTTAGTGCTAAACATTTTAAACTTAAGTTTAATTAAAATTTAAATGTGAGGTCAGTATAAAACATAATATTATAATTGAATATAAATAAACCTAATGACATTGTTTTGCAGTAGATGGCGCAGTCGATTGACTGAGATATATAGATTGTGTAAAGTATTTTTATATATATATCTATTTAAAATGGAGGATTTTGACAACCATAATATGTTTACATAATATATACGAAGTGAATTAGAGAAAATTTTGAAACATTTTGGAGTTTATATTCACTGCGGATAGTTAGACAAAAACTAATTAATAAACTGAAGTTATAATTAAAACAATCGTTTTTCATTTGCGAGTTATCATTACCAATTACCAATTTGCGTATGGAATTTTTTATTCGCGATAAAACAACTGCGAATTGCAAGTGCATCGCTGCATATATTTAAATGAAATAGCTGTGCATGCCTGAACAAGGTCACAGCACCACCATCGACAGTGTTTCATTTTGTTTTTCCTTAATCAAAAAATGAAGTCATCTGAAATGTATAATTGGCCACAACAACAGTGTGCATAGTGAATCCGTGTTAGCAGCGTTTTGAATCGACAGAAAAAGTTTAGTTTGAAAAAGGACAATTTGTCAGCACGGTTTTTTCGTACAGAAAATTTATTGCGTGGAATGTTCAGTTCAGCGACAGAAAAAAATCACAAGGAGAGAAAAGTCCATCACAGCGCTTGCCACACAAGTGAAACAAAGGCGTACATACGTTTCGAGAATTGAGAATTGAGATCCACCGAAGTGTGCGTGTGAAAGGGCACACAAATAATTTTTTTTGTTTTTTTTTTCGTGGCTCGGTGAGACGTGTAAGTGCAGTTCACAGACAAAAAAAAATTTAGATTAGACCAAAACGTGAAAAAAGGGGCACCTCTTGCCATGACGATCAAACCAGTGAAATCGACAGGGCAACAGCAGCCGCCCGAGGTGCAGACAGACACACAAAGTCAGGCGCTTGTGACTCAGACGGTGCGACAAAGCCATCGCAACATCCAGAGAGGCAACCTACAAGAGGGCCAGGTAAGGTGTCGCTACAGTCAGTACGAAGTACGGGCACCATTTTTTTTGTGGGTGTGCCATTTTGTTTCGACTCCATTCTAATAAGAAATTCCGTTGTTTTTTTTCTCTCGAATTGAAGTTGATTTGTTTTTGTTTCTTTTCATTCTGGTGTTGATAATGAAGAGTCAGCCACATGAGTCGAGGATGCAGGTTCGTACACACGCCAGCTATGAGGACAGTGTGGCTGGACATCGGAAATCGCCACACAAAAGGTATATATAGTATGGTTATGCGAATTGTGCTGCGCAATAACTTTTGGTATGGGGGAGGGCCGAGGGTATCCTTAATATTATGTCATTTTGTCAACCTTTTCTACGCAGTTTTTTTTTTGTATTCAGAACAAAAACCCCTAAAACATATTATGCCTGAAAATATTTTTTTTTATTCAACATTTTTTGAATACTTCAAATTACTTATATCAATTAATTAATTTAAACAAATAGAGGCAAACGCGAACATCATAAGCGTGAAGTAAGAGCTGCGACAGAACCATTAAGTACTACCGCGAAACCAAACGCCAGTCCAAACCCGCATCAAACAGGCGCTACCACTCCCAGTATACCAGCCGAGGAGCCAACCTCTGGATACAATTCCGGTGACGAACATGGTGACGCACCGAATCGCTTAACCGAAGATCAATGGAAAGTTCGTGATGAGGCTTTCTTGAAAGCCATGTCTGGCAGAGGATTTGTCGTCCAAGACACCGTTGAAGATGGTGCTTGTCTATTTCGTGCAGTCTCACTTCAAATTTTTGGAGACCAAGAAATGCACGAGTCCATTCGGCATCAAACTATGAATTATATTGTTAGTTATTTACAAACATTTGATTTTATTGTGAAATTAAATTGATTTTCGTTTGCAGTGTCAGAACAAGGAGTACTTTGATCAATATGTGACCGAGGACTTTAACAATTACATCTCCAGAAAACGCAATGTTCACGTTCACGGAAATCACATTGAAATTCAGGCCATGTCGGAGATGTATAATCGTGCTGTTGAAGTTTATTGCTACGATTCAGGTTTGTTTCCGTTTTTGCTTGCTTCAGTTGAATCTTCTAAACAAGCCTGTTTTTTTAGTTCCCATCAACATCTTTAATTCAGACCAAATGAACAATGGCTATGAGCCACTTCGATTGTCTTATCAAAGGGGAACACATTACAATGCCGTTGTAGATCCATACAAAGCGTCTATTGGTGTTGGACTCGGTTTGGCTGGACACAAACCCGGCGAGATTGATAAGCGACAAATAAGCGATGCGATGCGAATGAGCGAGGAATTGGAGATTGAGCAGACCATGCTACAGGACAAATTGAAGACTACAGATTGGGAGGCCACCAATGAGGCAATCGAAGAGCAAATAGCTCGAGAATCATATTTGCAATGGCGTCGCGATACCATGAACAGTTATCAGAAGACGATGACAAGCAGCAGTGCTACAGTCACCTCGTCGTCCACATTGGCTGATAGTATCAATGCCGGAGGCTGTGGTGGCAGCAATCAAACGATGACAGCTGCGCAATCAAATGAGTTATCAAAATTACCAAATTCATCATCAGAGGAGAATCTAGATGACAGTGGGGCATCTGGTTCCAATATGCAGGCTGGCTGCAGCAGTTATGCATATTCGGTCAGTCACGGACGCAAGCGCCATCGAAAGAAGTCTCCACCCCAGTCGTAAGCTAAACCTAATTTTTTGTGCTGTTTGATATCGTCTATTGACAAATGTGTGTTCACTTTTAGTCCTCGTAGTGGATCTTCCACAAGTGATTCATTCGAATCTGATACCATTTTTAACAAAATGGCAAAACAGAATCACGGCAGTTCAAATGCTTTGCTGGGAGAAAGCAGTATGTCGACACTGACATCGAATGTCAGTGATAAAGCAACCACTGGCTTTGGCGACGGCGCTAGTAGCGCCCATAAGGATGTTGATAAGACAGGCGGTGAATCAAGCATTTCGGGATCTTCATCTCAAATTGAATTTAGTACGCCAGGAACTTCAAAATCTCCAGTTAAGGGGGATTACACAACATCAGATTTTTACCATTCATTGCTGGAGTCCTCCTACGCCGATGATGGTGAGTTGGCTGGTTTGTGATGTTTTCTTAACTTCAAGTTGTTTACATTTGTTAAACATTTCTGTCTTCTCAGGTTTTGCTCAGCTAAGCGAACAGGAAATGTTGCACAAGGCTTTGCACATGTCCCGTGTCGACTTTATGCAACACCGCAGCTGGGAACCTCCATCACCCTAAATTGGTCGGCTTATGGATTTTTTGGAGGCTTGAAAAATTTACTAATATGAGATGGGCCGGAGCAATTTTCTATATAACAATAATAATTCTTCTTTCAAGGAATATTACATGAATTTTGAAAACGATAAACTCAAATATCGCTGATAAACTGAGCTTACATCGTTTTTTATTTGTAAGTTAATAATTGCGTATATAATTATATATGATTCATGTAGAATAACGATTTCTTTAAAATAAATCTTCAAGTACGTGTAATTTGCTTCTTTGTATTCAACATTAAAACGTCCTTTGCTATAAAGAGTACTTTTATAGCGATACTTTGTTCAAGTGACAGCGTACCAGTTGCATGTACAGTTTATATATATGTGAATTGGAACTGTCAAAATTTGTAAGAGCTTTGACGTTACGCGATGACAGCGCTGTGTCAAGTGGCAAGTGGCTCGAAGAAGAAACTGGCATTTGGCACAGTATCGAGTATATACCAACCGCAAGTAGTCGCGGGCCGTGAGGCGAGATTTGTAAGTGCGCTGTTGAGTGTTGTATGTTATTTGACAAAGTGGATCGATTTGTGTATATGCTAGTTTTTCCCTTTAAAAACTCTACGACAGAACTCAACAAAGCTAGTTGATTTGTTGAAAATGTTGCCTTAAGTTTCCGCGAAAGCCATTCTCAACTAATGGTTTCTGAGATGTGGTTTATCTGAGTGGCAGTGGTTGTGTGTGGAGCATTTCTCCGAACCTGAAGAATTCAGTAAGCAAAGTGGAAAAAAGAAGAGAAAATTTCATTCTGATGATTCGGGTTGTTATGTGAGAAAAGAATAATTGTGTTGTTGAATAAAAGCCACCAGAGTTTTCATCGATAGCGCCGAATTATCAGACATAAATAAGGTAAATTGCATTTACAGAAAAGTGAATTTTCTTGAAATGATGTTTAAGATTGTGTGCGTGCGTCAAGTATAAATGCGCCTTCTTCCCAATGGCATTTCGTTGACGTTCGCAAAACGTACAAAAATTGCAGACGCGATGATCTGTCGTCGCGTCTGTCAGATGGTGGACTTTTTCGTGAGAGAGGGGATGTTGGGAACGCGCTTTTTTTATCTTAAAATCATTGTGTCTGAATTACTCAATTCAATATTTAATTTCTGTTCTTATAAAACCTCAAGCATTCCTCATCGGCTAAGAGGAACTAAATTGACTGATGGAAGCCTGCTAATACCCAAAGTTAACCCCGAAATTGCTTAAACGTTTCATTGAAATTAATAAACAATGGACATCCAAACCCAGTGAGATAAAGAGGCGGCATTTCAAGATAGAAAAAAATCAATTGCGTTGTTATACCAGCAAACGTACATGTTAAAACTGGTCTGATTGCGGATGTTTCAATTAAAACATGTTAAACAATAGCTCGACACATAAAGAGCATCTCATAGATTACACTCAACACTAAGCAGAATGCAAATATTTGCAAAAAAAAAAAATCCGATCCGTGATAGCTTGCTCGTGATTCTTTTTGAGATGCCGCGACGATGTGCGTCTGTGTGTCTGCCACAGACATATTTCGCTTGTTCCGTCATCTGGTTTTCGCGCAGTTCCTATTAACATAACAATCAGGATTCAATTCTCTGATACATAACGCAATTCCAGATTATTCTCCAAGCGAGCTGTTCATTCGGCGTGTGCGTGTGCGACATGGAATAAATTGTGGAATTGCTTGTGTCGCATATAATAATGAGACTAAATGTGAGTTGTGGCAGCGAAGAAAAGAACGTTTTCATTTTTGACACGACAATAGATAAATCCGGCCTATTTTGTTCTCTGGACCAGCTTTAAATGGAGCACAATTTCATTGTTCCAAACTCCTTCCACTATTTGCATCAGATTAATTTAATCGAAACATAACATTTCACCACACAACAACCGCTTTGCCTAATTTATGCTTGCGGTGAGTAATGCCATTAATAAAGTTAGGAATCCTTGAATTAGAAATTCATTAAAAATGTAAAACGCGTTTCGTCTATCCGTCACCCAAATACACGGCGGCCTATCACAAAACGCAACCTTCAAAATCCGTATATCGTTAATTTCCAATAAATCGTTGGCTTAACGCTCAACAAGCTAATTCAATTACCATTCAATATTTTTGTTTTTATTGTAAACACACTGAGCTGTTGAAATCTTTAAACCAAAGCCGCTTCCTATACTCATTAAGAGAAGGCATAGCCCAGAACCGAAGTCCCATTCATTCGCTGTGCGAGCAACGAAAGTTCTGGAGGAAAAGTAATCTAACAATATAGATTTTGTCACGTTCCACCTCAGCCAATTGATGCTTCAGATTTTATTTATCAAAATTTGTAAGATGATAACGCATACAGGCGAAAGTGTTTTGTTTAAATATCACGACTACATCCTTGCTAGATGCGATGGCGTTGAGGTCTCTCAGCCACAACTGATAAGGCTGATGCTTTTAGCCTAAGTACTTTGTTTCTTCCGGTTCATTTTAATTTTCGGTTTAAAAAGATTAAGCTAAATCAAAGATTGAAACTGACCTTTTAATAAATCCACCACTTTAGTTGATAACCGTTTATCTTGTGTAAATTTAGACACAAATCGGGTTGGAACTTGATTGGATTATACTGAATAAAATTTAACAAAATTTTAATATCAAAAAAATTACATGTGACCTTGAGAGTCGCATTTTCAGTTAAATTATAACATTTGTTAACTCTTGACAATTTATGATTCAGTTGGCATTTGTTTATTTTCAGACTGTTGAAGCATTACTCATTGCGCCAATTTCGAGTGGATATGTGACGTTTAAAATGTTATCTGGTTTAATCTGGCTTATCACATATTTTGCCGAAAAATAAATGCACACGCAAATTTCAAATCTATTTATGGTTCAATGTACTGTAATTGTATTGCATGTGAAGAAGCGACGTAACGGTTTACATTTTTTGGCCTCTTAACATAACTTTATTAAACTAAAAGCGTTTACTTTACAAACTACTAGAAATTTCTTGCTGAACCTGCATTCATTCAATTCCCAAATGGAGGAGTGGTGACTCCATTGTAATTAACATTTAAAAAGTTACCCCCAATGACCAATGTTGTCCAAAATTCAATTTACATACGCGAATGTGTCATGTCGACTGAATTTCAAATAGTTTTTCTTATATTTGAACAATCTATTCCTACAGAAACGTTCTAGACAACTTTTTGATTATGTCTTAAATCACATAAGCACACAGCTCAAAGTTTTAATCAATATTTGTCTGTCGATTACGAGTGTCAAAGAATCGATATATGTTCTCAGGCCAACCGCACTGTAACATGTAAGTTGTAACTACCTCGCGCACCCACATCGCACACATCACACACATCGCTCGTTTTTTAAGAGGATAATAGTGTCGCTGTGCGCCCGGTCAATAGCATTCCCTGAATGGCCACATGATTTCCCATTTATAATCATACGATGGCATTTGTGACGTCCCTCAGCCAAGCAGCACTTAAACGGCCGCAGCTGTAGCTTCCAAAGTATGGCACAATCCACACGGAAATTAACATGTCTGCTTCATTTATTTCGTGGATTGATTAAAAGCGAATGTTTATTACACGATGACGTGACTTCGAAATATTAAGACTAAGGTAGTCGTTACATATCGCCGTTTCTCGCGTTTTCGTTTAGAAACGAACATAAAAGAAGCCTAAATGGCTCAATATTTGGGCTGGAGTGATAAACAAAATTAATCAGACACAGCTGTTGCCGGCATCGCCTTCGCCGTCCTCTCGCACAAACATTCTTTTGGTCATCTGGTTTGTTTATGCAACGATATTATTACCTAATGAATATTTTCGTCTTCAAGGAGATCCGCCGTTCTGTGTAGAGTTCAAATTTTTTATTGCGTTGTCCAATAATTTCATTCTATTTGCTTCTCTTGTATTTATTTGCAAGCCCACTTAGTTGTTTCCAGGTGATGATACGCGATTAGGAAACGTGCCTAACAGTCACGACAACAGCAGATGTGACGTCGCACCGAGTCACCGTTCAAAGTCACAAAAGTGTTCCACGAATTTATGGCAAAAAGCTTGTACTTGTAGACATAACATAATATCAAGTTTGTAATCTGTTTAGCAACACTCCCGAAATCTGGTTTGACGACTAGTCCATTTGTAGAGCGCGATCGCGACACATTGCCCGCTAAACTGGCCGCTTCCAGCCATTCCATTTCCCCTCTTTTGGTTGTTCGACTATGTATTCTTGACGCAGAGTGATAACATCTTGTATTTTGAATCATTCAGCACTGTATGGTTCTGTTATTCTTGTCTTCTTGCCGTTTTGGTAGATTCAGCATTGCGTTCTAGTTTTTATACGAGCTTGTTCTTTATGCGTCGATCGTGCAAGACCAGCTATTTTTAGTCTTTTTATTGACAGTTGGATTCTTCTGCGCCCAGATTTTGGATTTACGTTGTAATTTATCGGCGAGAAGCGGAAAATAAATTCGAATCCTTCAACATCTTGGTTGTCCGTTTCATCTACGCAATAAAATGACACCAAAGTTGCTTCTGCGTGTCATGTTTCATCCATTGCAACATATTTAGATCGCGTCAAACTCAGTTTGGGTTAAATCGCAAAAAGTTAAGACCTTGACCTTTTGCTTTGTTGAATATTTTTTAAATGCACACCACCAGTTTATTGGATGGCGTCATTTCAACAATGCAACACCATCGTCGCGGTTACAAGACGCCGCGTTATAACTTATAACTTTTACAATTGTATGTTTGGCCCATCAGCAGAGCAGAAAAAATATGCTGAGACGGAAATTATGAATTTTAATTAATTTGTTTCTTGTAGTACTTACCCATCAAATCCACCCGGCGCAACCGCTGCCAGTCTTCTTCTCCCTCCTCATCCGACCGGTCATCCGCTCATGTGATTTATGCAAACCTGCCTTTGGGCAGAGTGCCCTGAGGCCTCAAACACTATGGAGGTCGCCCCAATAACAAAATATGAATAAAGACACATTTATTAGCTTTTTAATATGCCAACATATTATCGGCAATAATTTTGTGCGATCAATTTCACATAAATAATTCGTTGCGCGTATCAATTAGCGGTCACCAATTTTTTTTTGTTGCACAGAGATTATCGTGGATTTTCGCGACTTCCTTCGCGTATATTTATTTTGTATCAAAATCCTTAGTGAGGCTTATCGCTTATCAAGCAAATAAACTTGCAGGCAGACGTGCTTGTAAAGTCTTATCATCTTCAGGTGTATTGTACATGGTAAATTTGTTTGTCGCCGTTTTGTGCCGGGTTAATGGATTTCGATTTGAAAAATGCTGTGGCGCCGCGCTTCCGTGGGCTATTTTGTGGGACTAGTTTGTTTTTATGCGGTCTCGGGACCCACTTAATTTTATTATTCATTTGCATGCGAATAAACACAGAGAGTTGAGCTTTGTTTAAGGGCGGCAAACAAAAAGCTCGTGATTTCCATGGAATCGCACACAATAATTAACTCAGAAATCAGGATGTATGCTAATTGTATTTGAATTATTCGAAAGCACGAATGTTTCTGTACAAACTCATATGAGTGTATTGATTGAATGAGGCACAATTTGTAATTGTTGTCGTCGTTGATGCTATAGAAAAGCATGACAACATGTGTTGAGAGCATTGTAATCGAAACCATCTCTGCATATTTCACCCAAGGCTATTTGGCAATTCGTATATTGTTTTGCGAAAATATCTTATATTTGTTGACTAGGCGAATCTCCAATATGAAGTCGCACCACAATATCAATGACCTTAAACTTCCTTGTCAAACCTGTCACAGAGCCTCACCCACATCCAAACAGAATTTACTGTTATTTATGTGTGACATATAGGTATTTACTATTTATATATTGAAAGGTGCCTGCCGACCACTGATATGTATTTTCAATATATGGTAATTATTTCCATACGCCAATAAACCAGTCGGCAGTCGGAGCTGGTCAAGATGATACATACAACATGTTCCAAGTTGGGTCGAAAGCTTTATTCGACACGCAAGCTTTGTCTATTTGTGTCTGTACAAATTACGGACAAAATGAGTATCGTTATCTCTATAGATGCGTGTTCCCATACACATTGTTTTCTATGCTGAATTTATCTGGCAAATATGGGACGATATGTGAGATGCCCTTACGTGTTATTAAGCTGAACGAGAAACCTCAAACCGTGTTGTGTGTAGATGTTGTTGGAAATTGCGAATAACCGTAATAGCACACGTCTGTAGTCTGTATCGGCCTTGGCCCTTTCAATGCCAGATTTATTCCATTTATGTTGTGAGATTGCAGAGTCCGTATATTGTTGTGGAAGGCATTATGTAGATTCCTAATAAGTTGTACATGGGAATGAGAGAAAATCCCTTATGAAATATGATCAGTTTTTCAACTCAATATTTACTTTGTCCTTAAAGTTCTGTTTTTTATTTATTTATTTATTAAACTGATATGATGCGAATTTGACTTGCATTCGCTAACTGCTGATTAAGATGAATATAAATGGTGTCACCATCGTCCCTGTTTTGATTTTCCACGATTAAACAGTAAAAGCTTG
The DNA here is from genome assembly GCA_026546915.1 of Sylvicola fuscatus. Lineage (NCBI taxonomy): Eukaryota > Metazoa > Arthropoda > Insecta > Diptera > Anisopodidae > Sylvicola > Sylvicola fuscatus. The sequence continues at coordinate 14,327 of JANSTS010011408.1, forward strand.
TCAGCCTGAATATAGTATAAAATTATCAAAGACTAAAGGAATGTGTGACAAAAATCGCGTTCTTCCACGAAAATGTCAACATTCATTCATACCGTTGAACTCTGACCTGAATTCGGCGGCTATCGCGAACCCCCAATTTTATAAAGCTTCAACA
>JANSTS010011408.1:20469-32272 GCA_026546915.1 Sylvicola fuscatus
TATAATAAAATTTCATCATGTTCTACATGTTTCTACTGGGCATGAACACGATTCCTTGTAAAGTGAAGACTGTCCTTTTTTATTAGCTTTAATTATTAAGTTAAATTTATAATTATATAGTATAAATTTAGACAAAAAATCGATTTAAAATTGTGCAACTAATTATATGAGAAAAAACTGTATTCATAACATTATTCCACATGAATGCTTTTTTGAGACATTGGTTTTAAAACAAATTACGCTTATTCGCGAGACGATCAATTTGGTTTTGTAATGGTTTACTGGTCATTGCACTACAATTTGCTTATAGAAATGCATTACGAATAAATAATTTGTAAAGATCACATAACAGCTGTTTAAATAACAATTACATATATAATTCGAAATTGGAGTTGAATAACCATTATTAATTATATTAGACGTTCAAATCAAAGTCCTGATGAAGTATCGTGCGTACTTTGGAATGACCCAATTTCGGATTTCGGATCATAAAGTAGAAGCGCCAAACATCACTTTCAGTGTTTACCATTCGATTTAATTAGTCGTAGAACAGCCATAAACCGAATTCCATATGCTTCTGTAACGACAGCCCATGGTATTTATAGCAAATCATTGTTATTTTAATTTGTCTGTGCTATAGCTAGTAATAACATTCATAAAATATGGAGAGAACAATGTTAGTCATTGCAAGTTAGTAGCTACATTGAAGCTATTAGCGACAATGATTATATGAGTTTTTGCTAATTAAAGATCGCTGACACGTCTCGCGTTGTAAAAATTTTGCAAGACTTTGTTGTTTTTTTTTGCTCTGCGTTAATGGGTTTTCTCTAACCAGTGAGCAATTTGGCGTGAACAACATTGTTCATCAGGAAACTTTTTTAATTTTGTAATTAAAAGTTAAAAACTCCTTTTGAAGAACATATTTCTTCATTTTTTAAGAAGAAGAAGGATAAGACTTCTTTGAGAATTTGGTTTAAACGCCAATTAAAAAATTTGTCAAATTTAGGAATAAAATTGTTTGTTAATTTAAAATCTTCATTAACACTTCAATTTGATTTTCTAATAGAATTTATGTTTTTCTCATAATTTATCATTAGATTCGTTTCAACACCGTAAATTTACATTATTATTGATAGTGGGTGTGAATTAAAAAACAATGTTTAATTTTAAAGCAAAAGGAATGACATTTGATTTGCTTACAGTTGAAAATTCAATTAGAATGTCAAATGTTAGAACTCAGTGATGAAACAATTATTTATAAATATCTTGATCTAAATTCTAAGCAACAGTAAATGATTGGTGATGGGTCGCCGATTCTCAAGACGCTCAAAGGTTAAATGTTTATTAGTCGATGGTCTTACTCGATTCGCTATCGATTTGTTCACGAAAAAATATGTATTTTTTCAGATTCATTTAAAAATAAATATGAATGCATTAAATTGCAGTTGGCTGTTTGACATTTATTGTTTTTAATTGTCTGAACATATCACGCAATCACCACGAGAACATGCACATCGCTAATTTGCATTCTAGCGAATGCACCATATTATTTAATATTATCGAGAAATGATTAAGTTGGTTCCCTTTTAGCACTCTGTTTGTACAGTTATTATTTTTAAATTGCATGCCAGTATTTGTTGTGTGTCGCCTCCGCCGCGCCGGCCCATCAATTTGCCGTGTCGGACGAGGCGGCACAAAAACGAACTGCATCGCGATGAAAAAAACGTCAGATATGTGACCTTTTACGATTCCCATGGGCCACCGCGCCGCGCCATCGCGTTTATTATATCTTCTCGGCGAATCTAAATGCGGCCCGATTGATTTGAAATGGCCACATTCAATAAGATTTACGCTACTCAAATAGTTATACAGAACGGCGCCACAAAACATGTGATATGTGACACAAAACATATGTACATGCGCACAGTTTTTTCGTGGCATTGTCATTCTCAACGCATTGGTGAGTCTCATAAAAAATTCCAGACCTGCTACAGACCCAGTTGTGTAACATCCAAATTGGCATGGACTTAAGGCACGCGTTTTTTTTTTGAAGGACACTTACTTTATCGTTTTTATTTATATGATTAAGTTGTACCCGTATTTTATGCTGCTTACGTGATGTCACCATTCATTCAGTATTAACAACAATTTACGTTAATTCTTAAAAGAACATTCTGAGACTTCTTAAAATATATTCAAAGCGGCCTTAACAAGATTATTTATTTTTACTTGAATTTTACAGTGAGGAGGTTAAAAACCATTCAGTAAAATGGTGTAAGACTTTTGAATTCAACTGCAAGATGTCGGCGAGCGCGTCGACTGGTGTGCTGGATCCGTGCGTCTTGAGGATATCAGTGCGTAAGGAGATCAAGGGCGGCCGCAGCTACCAGAAGTTGGGATTCATCGACCTGAATTTGGCCGAGTTCGCCGGCTCCGGCTTGACTGCCAGACGTTGTCTGCTTGAGGGATACGACACACGCCACCGACAAGATAACTCCATGCTTAGAGTCGCTATTAAAATGCACATGATTAGCGGTGATATACTATTTAAAGTGTAAGTACCGTCCCATTCTCAAGGCAATTGTTGATCATTAATTTTGTTTTCCTGTCTTCAGACCATCTCCCAGCCTAAAAAGCAAACAGATATCATCGAAAGATGATTTAGGCACAGTGATAAATGTTCAAACGACATCCACCCCCATCGGTCTATCCACCACGACGTCCACCACGGTCGGTGGCGGCACAGCCACGGTCGCCACAGTCTCCAGTTTAGTGCAAACGGGGCCGGGAAGCGGTAGCATAGCTGGCACACTCGGTGGCGGCGGCGGCATCGTCATAGGTAGCAACACGATACGCACATCAGCGCCAATTCGCGATGACTCTTCCATAGCGTCCGGCTCGTCAGGATTTGGTTCGCTCACCAAAAAGAAACACGATTTCCAATCTTCCGAAATGATGGATCCGAGCATGTTTATCTCTTCCATTGTCACCGACTCGGGTAATTCCGAGTGTTCGGAGGCGCTCACCATGAGCATGATAACCGACTCGGGCTCAAATCAAGTAAATGCGGTGCTAAACTCCCAACATCAGCCGCCCTACACGCATTCCGGGATGGCGGGAGTGATTGGGAATGGCGCTGGCGTAAATGCGTTAGTTGGCGGCGAATTGGGCCATTCGAGAAATTCGAGTAATACTAGTCAAGTAAGTAATGAAACGCGTCGATGCGCATCGCGAAGAATTCAAATGTGCGTGCGTCATTTCGGCGTCAAAGGAAGCGGAATGTAAAACGCACTTGTGATTCGACGTCATTTTGTTGCTATTCTACAGCTTTACGAAATACAAGCTCACAAATCGCGCGTTCGTATTTTTAAACAATGACTAAAAATAGTTGGTATCGTAAGTTGATTACCTCACTACTATGAGATCACAAAGCATTTCGCACACACCTCTTCAATTTTTCGCGGTATTTGCCGCTGCTGATCGAAATGTGCTGTGTTTACATACGCGCTGTTATTTTCTAGGCGCCTTTTATTTAATTTGTGTGTTGTTAGTTTGGTTGGTGCTAGTTAACAGCCTCTTTAATCATCTTCTTAGCACATCGTTGGAATGCGGAATGTGAAATATTTTCGTCAAATTTGTAAACAATAGCAATGGCAACTGTTTCTACAAATTTTGAGCATTAAACACATTTGTTCGATATTAAAGACTCTTTATTTATACAAATATTGATTTATTTAAATATAAAACCCATAAAAAAACTAAAAATAAACATATAGCCATTCAGTTGAAACATAATTAAATTATGTAATGCTCTTAGTTGTCGCCGTACACTACCACGCTTCTAATAAAGTAGAGTTTTAATTTGATGTTAATCTAAAATGTGTTCAACAGATGTCCAAAGGCTCCAGCTACAGCAGCTTCTCGCACAGTCAACACTCGAGACAAAGTTCTGAGGGTGATTCCGGGCATACGAGGTAAGCAACATAATCGTACATACACACATTGACTAATGTTGATTTCTTTAACGAACACAAACAAGATTAGTTGTGAGAATATTATCTTTTTTGGACATTAAAGTGTATTTTTCGGTATACATATTTTTGCAAACATTGGGGACGGGATCTGCACAAAACAAAAACTAATTTAGACTAGAAATATTGCTATTGAAGCACTTCCATCTGTGTGTCTAACGCTGTAGAATTTTTGACTCGTAAATAATTCCTTTCATTAGATTAAGATGCTAGTTTTAATTTTGTACACAACCATTTAGTGTGGTTTACATGATTCAATTAAACGACTAAGTTGTTTGATTCGAACATGCAACACCAAATCTTTTCTTATGTAACGCTACATAACAAGTATGTATTACATTCTCATTTGAAGTTCATCCTCTGTGGGAATCAATACTGATGTAGATGCAATACAAATAATAAATGTAATTAACTTTCTCCACATACAAATGGGGAGGATCTTATTGTCTTACGCCTTATCTGAATTGCAATTTCATCGTTTCCACGCCACCAGCTTGCGTGTTTTATGTAACGATGTGAAAATGTATAAAGAATATTGTATACTACAGGGTGTCGCGACAATCCCAGTTGTTGATTTATAATTTATACTAAATGCTACTAAAGTGCACTTTTACTGCATTATATCTCGTGTCGACGATTCCTTAATTTATCTTTCTTTCTGCACAAATACTCAACAAGTTGTTTGATTATCATTATCTCTTTCTTGCTTTTCTCGCAAGTCAACGCAATATCACTGCAAATGATGTTTGATGTGCGTGAATGCGAATGTTTGCAGATTAGATAAATATTTGATGGAGACATGCAATGCATTTTATGAATTGAAAGTATGTATGTTAGAACATTTAATTCATCTAGAAGCTCAATGGCTGGATTTGTGATTGTGGGTCAACAGCCCATAGCTAAATCGCCAAGAAAATAGACAAATTACTTCAACTAAACCTTTCCTGTCTAATCTATCATTACAAACAACTATTATATTAATTCTAAAATAATAAAAAAACTTTTTACTAAGGTTGTTTTTATGAATGTCATTAAATGTATACATACAAATAACTAATCACTCATTATTTTACTAACAAGACGAATGTCATTAATGTATTTATTGTATCGTAGCCGCTATTAACAATAATAAACAATAGCATTTAAATTATTCTGCACGCATTCAGTAACACGGAATATTATACACTATAGGTATATTCATAGTTAATAAGATCTGTTGCACTTTGAAGAAAGCATTAAGATAACTCAGTAATAGTTAAAATTTCTTGAAAATACACAAATTTGTAAACTGTGACAATCGGCACAATCTTTCATTCTCTGACGATAATTAATCTTGTATTAAAAGTTTGTCTCTTTTGTTATATTTTTATTTTATTTTAATTTATGTTTTTTTTTTGTTATTTTTATTATATTTTTGAAGGTATCACCCTATGTTTCTTAAATCTATGCCAATATCTAATCGATTGTACCAAAGATCATTTCCTAATGCTTCGCTCAAACTTAAATTGCCACAAAGTCCCGACTCGGATAACGAATTGTTCCTGACGCCAAACGCGTCTGTGGTAGCCAACACATCGGCAGAGTTGTACTCCACGCCGATCGGCCACCTAATGCCAAACTTTGACACGAGTGTCGGTCGCAAATATATTCACAATTCATACGAGGATCTGACCGATTCTGGTTTGGATGAGCGCATTGACACGCCCAACAAGCACGGAGTCGGCGGCAATGGAATGTTCCGCATGAAGTCAATGGGGAATCTGTCGTATGAGCGTGAGTTCGGACACACGCCGCGTGACCTTAAGAAACTTAGAGAAGAATTCGAATATCGGAAATTCGAGCTGGCTCAGCGGAGATCACGTCTGAATATATTCGCTGTCGTCGATGAGAGTTGTCCCGACTGTGTGGCCACGAACAAGTCACATTTCATCAAGAATCCGACCGCCCGGAAAAAACACGGAATCGGTGATACGAAATTTTTGGGTGGCGACGAGCCCGACACTCCTGTCGGCGGACTCTACAAACTAATCAAAATCAAGTCTGTCGGTCAGATACCGGATGCAGTGGCCGAAGAGATTGCTTTTCATCCTTTCTTGACGCCGCTCTCTAATCGCAGACATCCGGCGAGTATTTGCTCTCAACGGGACGACTCTCTTAATGGCGACGAAGACGAGGATGACGACGACGATGATGATGATATCGATGATGGTGTCGTGTCCGATAGCTGTGAGCATGTCATTTTGCGACGCTCTGAATACCATCAGGCATTATCGGATGAGTTCAAGGCGAACGCTTTTAAGCGCGAGTTCCGGCGCAGCTATCAGATGAAAAAGAACAGTGGAAGCGACCACCATGAGCATCAGTTGATGCATAGTGCTAGTCACAAATCGTTCCCGCTTGGCGCTGTGCCGCCCACATTGAGCGAGCTTAAAGGACGCTCTTCGCTGGGCAACATGTCAGCGCCGTTTGGTCGCAGCGAGGTGAAGAGGTACGAACATCAAGAAACAAGAAACATTTTTCATCAATCAATCAATTCAAATTTTACCAGCAACTTCTTATTAACCGATTTGTTGGCTTACTGTATTGTAATCGATGATAAACAATCATCTCTCATTCTTTTAACGCTGCAGTCATTATGTTGAGCATTCTTATGGATTTTTAAAGAAATCGACTCTTTTGATTTCGGTTTTTGGTTTGTTCTTCAGATTTGTTCTTTAAGTTTTATTGAAACGTGCTTTTGTTTTCTGACAATCTGTCTGCGTCTTATGTCTCATAATTAAATTTCACATATTTTCTGTAAAATGCTTACTTTATCTGACATCACCTGAATTTAAAATGGCTTTCCTTCACACTCATTGCACATTTATAAACTTCACCAACTCTAAACAATGCAACAGTTTGTTTTCACTAAGCGACTACGTGCAAGAAATCTATCCTGGTGGTTTATCAATAACAAATAGTCGAATGAATCTTTTGGAATACCTCTTCTTACGAACAGTTTACTGGGATGAAATGGTGAGACTGTCCATTTTGTGAAACTTTGTAGAACAATTATTATCATTAAGAATGCTTCTGATAGTTTGTAACAATGCCTTGAAAGAAACGACTCCCAAATAAAACAGTTTTAATAGGCAATAATGGGAAGCTTTTAGTTAAATAAATTAGTTTAAGATTTTGTGCAAATGAACGATATGTCAACACATTACACAAAAACACAACCAAATCACAGTTTAAATGTTTTGCCCAAACAAACAAACGACACTGAGCATAAATACCATTCCATAAAAAACTGTATCAATACCCAGGAGTATGACTGGATTGCATCGTCGATTGATTGATAGTGGGCCCAACGGAGCAGCTGCCGGATCCGGAGCAACTGGACTTGGCGGCGTTAGTAGCAACCAAGCTGTAAATGTAGGCATTTCGGCGGGTTCAGGTGGCGGTAGTAACATTGGTACCGGCACTGCTAACTTACGTCAGCCCATTTCGGCAATCGCAATAAACACATGTCCAAACGATTATCTGGATAAATCTCAATACTCACCGTCTGGCGATACACAAAGCATCCAATTAACTACGTCCTTGGTCATAAGACGTCCCAGTACTAACACGTTCGTGATTTTTCCTTTCTTGTATCTGATAATTGCATTTCTGCATAAATATATATTTAGATGTTAGAACTAATTAATTGTTAGTAAGAACTAAAAGCATCTGTTTTTTTTTTATTTTCCCTTTTTTTGAGTGTGTTGAATGATTTCAAACGGTTTTTATTTATTTGTTAATAAACACGCACCACGTAAATGCACTTTCTTCTGCAAAATCATTTGTAATATGCACTTTCTTCAGTAAATAATTATATAGTTTTTCTTTTGCTTTACATTATTCATTCACGTGGTTTGTGTGTTGCACCGAGATCGCATGTTGTGAATATATGTTTATGTAATTATGGTCTCTGCAATGCTGATGTTTGTAGTTTTTACGGTGTATTTCGTGTGTTTGTGTATTACATAAATAAAAATATTCTAAGCAAATTATTTTCATTCATATGGCACTTATGTTATAAATAGACGCACAGAGTATTGTATTTTATTTAACTCAAACTATACTTTTACAATCAGTATTTCTTTTCTTAATTCTGTAACTAATTTCTTTATTCACTTATTTAAGCTATTCGAAATAACTTTGATAAGAATTAAATAATTAGTGAAAATAATTTGCAACTTTATTTACTAGTAAATAAATAAAGTAACATCGCTACTTTTAATTATTGACAAATTCCAGAAATCAGTCACAAATAATTATTGTCTTAATGAGCGTTCGTTATCTCTTATCAGTTTTATTATTGAAGGTTAGCTTATATTTAAACAAAGGGTTTACATTGTATTTGCAAACCATTCTCCGGTTATCAATTTCGCCTTATCTTATGTAAAGTATGGGTGGATTTACATTTTTTTCGCAATATTGTAAAACTATAAAGAAGATTTGCGTTTGTTTTAAGTTGATTAGTTTATCGATTTTTACATTAATTATTGACTAAATTATCATAACTTACACCACATTTTACTGTTTAAAAAAAAACTCATTTATTAAACAGAATGTGGATGGTAAAAACTTGCAAGAGCAAAACTTGACAACGTTCCATTTGTAATTTCCGCCAGTCGTTTCATTCATTTTATTTAGTGACAACCTCTTTTTTCACACAATGCGGTTGTTTTCGTCTACTTTTTTCTTCATTTATCCACTTCTACTATTTCATTATTTAAATGAAAATTCATATCAGAAAACCAAATCTCATGTTAAACGAATTGTGCCTTAAAACTGAATAAAATATCTTCAGAAAACTAATATTTGAAATGGAATTTCAATACATCTGCAATGCGGAAGCAGAGCTTAAACTGTTTGTACACCCAAAATATAGTCCAAGTTTCTAATTGCTTGTAACCAATTAATAATTTTCTTAGGCGTACATCTTAATCGTCTGTTTTGTCGACTATTTGCTAGCTTTTCGAAGTTGATGACAACTTCCGCTATTAAATTAGCTTTGAATTTATATGTATATGATATGATATACTTCTCGTATGAACATCCTACGATTTTCTGATGAATGAAAACTTTCCCAGTTAAAAGGACACCTTTTAAATAATTAACCAGGCGTAAACTTAATACGAATCTATTGCTATCCTAGCCGCACTTGCCAGTTGGTATACTTCAAAATAAGATATTCTTGATTATTATTATTGTGTTTTATATTCTGAATTAATGAAAATTGTGTTGTAAATATTTGATAATCTTTTGTGATTATCATGTATTTCCTTTCGGCACATTTAATTTGAAATTAAACGTTCTAAAGTTTTAAGTTATGTCACAAAAATTTTACTAACCTTGAACACTTCTATTGATATAATATTGACTAAATAAAATTAAGCAAATCCTACATTTCTATGGTTTCGCAATGCATTTCTCTGAAAAGATTATCGCTGATAAAAGTCTTAAGTGTTTACACAAGATAAGCAGCTAAATTTTGTTTACATAGAGATAAGATCGCTTCAAAGCTCTAACTTAAAGCGGAAACTGTTCCCATCCATCGTGAAACCGACTCGATAATCCGAAGCCGCATTAAACCCGATTGCCAGCGCTGATGCATTAATTAATTAGTTATAAATTATAATTAAATGTGGAGCGTGAATTTTCATTAAAATATGCTCGTGATACCACTTCACTTACGCCTTAAATGCAAGTGCACCACAAGTGGGATGTTCCACTTTGTTCCAGTACGTGAAATGGCTTGTTGAACTTTTTACCATAATTGTTCGGCGTGTAATCATATTGTATGAAAGTAGTCTAAATTCCACGAATTGCCTTGACAGCTCCCCCAGACGCTTTTATGCTTTTGCCTCAACCGAGCTTTTATGTTTTAATTCATTTAATTGTGATCTACAGCGTGCGCGTTGAGTTCGTTTTAAACAACTTTTTTTATTTATTTAAAAATCGCTAAGTTTTTATGCTTTTTGTTGATTCTGAATGTAGCAATGCCACCGACCATAGTCAAGGTCAGATTTAATTAAAACGCTGAAGAGCGTATTGCAATGTTTGACCCTGTGGCTGGGGGGATTTTATTGCATTTATGTATTGCTTTTTTAGTTGTGTAAATTTTTGCAATCTGAAAACATAATTAGTTAATAAAAGATTGTTTTATGTAATATAAATATGTATGATGAAAAAGACGGCGGAGACGAACATTTTCCACATTACATGATATTAGGTACGAGTATTGCAATACTTCATGGGTATTTATTTTGAACAAATTATTATTATTTTGCGTCATAAAAACTCTGTAGAAAAGCTCACGGATTGCGTATTTAAATTATCCATTTCCTATTAAGTTGCAACAATAAAGTTTTCAATATCGCGCGAATCGACCATTTGTAATCTCACAATTTATGTAAAATATCATTGTCGGAAGCATTTACAAGCATAATAGATAGGCTCCTCTGTATTCTGTAGAGTATTATGATTTACGACACTTGAGAATGTTCTACTGGCATTGAATTTTAATAATACAATTTGTCCTTCAGCCTCCGACGTTGGAGTATAGACACCTATAGCAGAAGTATGACTCTTTTATGGAGTAAGACTCATCTAAGAATATTCAAAAGGTACACCTTAGAATATTGGTTGAAATGCCGTCACGTAAATCGGCTAGTTCCAAATTCAAACTTGGTAATTTGAAATATTTGTATGCTCATACGCACGTTTCCATTGTTTTAGTTAATTTGTATAAGTCCTCGTTGAAATTTAAAACCTTATCATAACTCTATTTCTATGTTCAAAAACAAAATGGTTTTGTGCATGTTTGCGTACAGCCGACGCGACGCGACATCTTATCTCATGCAATGTATTTTCTTCTTCCTGATTACAATTTGTAAATGTATTCGGAAATATTTGGCGAAATTCGTGAAATGTGTGTCTTCCTCGTTATCTAAAGTGTACACAAACATATCATCAAGTTCATGTTCTGATTTGTACCCCGCGAAATGTGTAGACCTACGTCATTTGATAACATACAAAGCTGTTGCAGCTCTGCTTTGTGCCCTCCAATTTCCGTGTAGTCAAGATTTCACGTTCTTAAGAAGTGTTTGGCGATGACTTCACTCTGCGGCAACATGTCACGGATCTTCCTCTGACTTCATCATAACGAACTTTATGAGAAAATAGTTATTTTAATAATATAATTTAAAGTTCTTGAGTCGCTTTACAACATGTAATTCCGTGACATTAGCTTCCTAACAGCGTAATTTTCTACCGATGACGGAAGCAACGTCTCATCAATTTGTATATCTTTCATTATACGCTTTGTAGTTTTAACATGAAACACATTTCTATATAAGATGTTGATTTTTGGCGTCTATAATTAGCGTCGTGTGTGTGTTTTTTTTTTCATTCTTTTATCTCACATAAATGTTAGCAATTAAAACTATACAATTACTTTTCTATTAATACCAAATTTATTTTAGTTTGTGTTGGTTCTGTATTAAATATTGCAATTTGTCGTCTTTTATTAAACGAGTGTTTTTTTAATCGATTACACATTTAAAAAATAAAATGTTGCAGTAATTTAAAATTTGATTTATATGTTAAATTTGTTCAAAATTTTCACATGGCTGAATTTATAAGATGCCCCCATCTTTTTACCTGCATAAATAAAAAGTCTGTCTTATTTAAAATCAATTCATATAGAATATAAAATTTAAATTTGCATTCGAATTCACCCG
>JANSTS010011408.1:32372-45474 GCA_026546915.1 Sylvicola fuscatus
GCCACGTTTCAATGATTTACATTAAGGATTTTTTTTTACACCAACAACGCTTTAAGGCTATCAATTATGCGTTTAAATTTGTGAAAGAACGCCCATTTCGCAATTAGATCGGCTAAAATTGACTCATTTCCATTAATTCGCAACCGACAGTTAAAGTATGGAGATGAGCTTTACGCTTTTCACGCAGATTCAATAAATATTTACGCTTCATTGTCTCTCAACGCAAGCGAAACGCCATTCATCATTATGCTTTCATTTTCGTTTTATGTTACTTAAGTTCTGGAAAATATGCGTAGTGACTACTGAAAGTATCAGCGGTAGGCTATTTTCCAAATTTCTCCCAAAAAATTCAGTCGCGGCCACTTATAAGTGGACTAAAATCTTCCATTGTTTTTTGTAGAAATTTTTTTTGTTTCATTGAGTTATTCTTACGATTCCCATTGATAACGATTTTGGGACACTATTTAATACAAATATGGTTTGGTGGAAAAATGCTGGTTGGTTTGTAAAAATAAACGTATTTAAATAATTATTATGGTTTTGGTTTTATATGTGTGGTGAGGAATTTTTTTTTTGTTCCATATTGAGATATTTGCGCCACCCTGCACCTGGTGTACTGCTTGCTCTATAGATTTATTGTTGGCACACTCCGTTGAAATATTGTACAAAGAAGTTGCTTAAAATAGTAAATAGCGATTTATGTTAAAAGTTTTACTGACTGATACGGTTTTAAAGCGGCATTCACATTGTACTTTTGTCTTTGCATATTTTTTGAACCCGATTTCGACTGTTTCTTGTTTTTTATTGATTGAACAAAGAAAATAAACTCTTCCTGTACTGTGTGTCCAAGCCACACGTTTTGTCGCTATTTTGTAATCGTTCGTTGGCTGCTGGCTGAATGCTTTTCAACTGATGATAACCTTTTGAATGATGTGCATTGCAGAAATCCGAGTACCGGCTCACTGATCGGTAACGAAACAGGCTCACTGGATCGGATGAAGGCGGCGGCCGAGCGACGAAAAAAAGGCCTCGACGATGGCGGGCCTACGGTGTCCGGTCGCGTTGAGGGCACTCGCGTCAATCCGGACTCGCTAATTAATGAGATTTTGAAAAACACCAAATTGGATCAGCTTGAGGAATCAGCAGAAAGTAATTTTTATTTAATTTATTTTGTTCGTACAATTATTTACTACTTGATTTATGTAATTTGCAGCTACCGGCCTACAATTGTACATTGCGAGGGACGGAACAGCCGCCCTTGGAGGACACGACGTCAAGTCAAGTATGCCTAGCGGTGTTTTCAAGCAGGTGGTAATGGAAACTCCAAGATAGTAACCCCGGATCCGTATAGTAACGGTGTAGTACTGTGATTCGTTTATAAAATCAGTAATTTAAAGAAAGTAACAAACAACAAAACACACATTATAAAATTCTAAGCAAGGATATGTAAGGAAAAACGTCAAAAAATGTACGCATTGTTACCTGATGAGTAACTGTTGAGGATTCAAAACTAGAAAAGTAATTAGTTAAGAAGAAAACGAATTGTTTAAGGATAAGCGATGAAGTGAAGTTTCACGTGACTAACACAATGATCAACTAGTTTTGGGAGATAGCTCGCGTTTTCTTTCTCCAATTTACTGCAGTATTTCTCATTCTACTAACATTTTATGTTTTTGAGTTTTCATTGATACTTGTATATTTCGTTTGATTGTTTTTTATGTGAATTGTGATTAGAATAGTTTTGCTGATGCAGTTTATTGCAACTTTTCAAACAAGAGCCTCGTTTCTTTTGTTGATATGAGCCTACACTACAATCGAATATGTTTTGCTTCACTCGGGACAAAGAACATGTGTAAATCTGTCTTCTATCTATCTTTTATTTATGTGTTCTACTGTCTAAAAGACAGACATTTTGTTTGCTCAGTGTTCTCATTTTGTCAGTCAACGTTGCTAACTTTGTTTAAAATTGAATAGATTATAAATCCGTTGATAATTATGTGCCTAGAAAAGGACATTGATTTTATTCATTTACTTTTTTATGTTCTGCATATGCAAGAAAATTGTTTTTTTTAATCTTGTGTAAAAAGTTGCAATATTTTAGCATTTGACTACTTCCTCAATATCTAAATTACATTTTGATCATTTGTAATAAACAAATAATTTAAAAAAATAGTGTCGACAAATATAAACGCTGCAAAAACGAAATTCCAAATTAATGCATATTTCCAAAATTCGCGAATTATTTATTTGTACCAGTGAAGAAACAATTTATTGATAATGATTTTGTTTTCTGTGTGGTTTGTTTATGCGTGATTTTTTGTTTTGTTTTCAATCACCTGTTTGCATTTTTGTCGTGTTTCATAGTAATTGTCTTCGGAAGCCTAACTTGTTAATCGAGAAAACTTAATGGATTAACCAAAAATCTGTATTCACAACGTGCTAAATAAAAATTGTTATTAATTGTGCTGACTTCAACATAAACTCTTTTGTACATACATCATTTTGAACGAGCAAACTATTTGAGAAACTGTCAACGTTCTTTGCTAAATCTTGCGAATTAGTTTTAACAATTTGTCGAATAACTAAATTCGTTTGCTTTGTGTTTTTGTATTACAATTAACGCCGATTGATGAAAGTTTATAATCCGGAATAGATAAATTAAATAATTAAAGACTACATACTCGTATTATGCTTCCAATTATTGTTACAGAATTGTATTCTGAATTCGTTTAAATGTTAATGTTTAATTGAGATTATTTTATCATTTTGGAAAAATTACATATCGATAGTTTTTGTTTCATTACTTTGTGTAAAAGCGTTTCAAAGTGTGTTAATAAATTAAACAATATGTCAATTGTCCTAAATTATATCAACAATTATGTTCATAGTCAATTTTATGGTTTGATTTCTTTAATAGTTACAAGGTAATCTAATGTTTGTCCACAGTTTTCGATATCAAATCATAATCCATGCCAATTAAATGTAATTTTAACTAGTTTTATTAATTGTAAACATAAGGCGATTATGTGCTTTCATCGAATAACGGTTAGTACTAATAAAAAGAAAAATCTTAAAATTGATATTGTAAATGAAAATGTTGTTGAACAAAACTAGTAAACAAATAGTTATAACTCAAGACATAGCCGAAACCAAATCAGTAACGATATAACGCAACCGCAAGTTGAATTCAACAGGGATTAGTATCAGAAATTGTTGATCGAAATTTTCTCAAGACAAACAATGTTGGCGAATAGCATTACACTTTTGCTGTTCTACCAAGCATCAATTGAATTTATGTAGACTTTTGTGAGAGTTTAAAGAAAACATGATGAGAATAAGTAATATAATAAGAAACCGCGAATTAATACCATTCGATAGTTGAAGTAACAAAAACAAAATCCAAAAATGTATTGTAAATATTGTAAAAACAGAATCATGTGAATGAAAAGTTTAAAAAATGAAAAATAAATTTAAATATGCTTATACATACATAAGTATTGATATTACAAACTCATTTTTAGTTTTAGCTGGTTGTCTTTCAGGTGCTCCTTCTAATAAAACAATTTTCATCCCTTTTATGGATATTTATAAAACGTGAATAATAAAACAACAGCAAGAATACTTTTGTAAACATACGACAATTTATAATTGGCAGTAAGTCGGATCTTTAACAATACATCATTTTAAAAAACTAGGATTTTAATTGTTTGTGAGACAAAGGCAGATTGGTTAGAATGGAAAAAGAATTTAAAATACTAGTTTAGATTAAACAGTAAAATGCTACTTAAAGCAAACTGGGCCCACTTGGAACCCGAATGCTTGATTCGAGTTTCCATAGTCCACGGGATAGAAATCGATTAGCGGAAGATTTTCTAGCTTTTTCGTACGCAGTTCAAAGATAGTTTCGCCTTTGCTTTTGCCACTCTGTAACAAACGGTTGTACTGTAGTGAATGTTATGTAAATTTTCAAAATGGGTTTACCTTGCAACCATCGTGAAGGATTAGTGGCTTGAAGGGGTAGCTGTCATGAGTTATCTCGTACTCATTCTCGCCAAGTAACTTAATAGCTGAGTCAAAACTCTGAGTCTGAGTGTTGAACCAAGCTGCACTGTTCATGCAAGTGTATGTGAAATTTTGATGAACTTCTTGTGACAAAAGTCGAAGGAATGTCATTTGGACAGTTCCAATTGCCTCGTAAGTTATCTGAAAAAAATATTCAAATTTTAAATTCCATATTTAAGTTGATTAAGCTTATGTCCTACCCGGAAACCTCCACGTAGATTTGAATACCAATCGTTTTTGTCATTTTCTTTACGCCATGGAATATTTGGCATGACTGAACTGTGTACGTCGGGATAAACGCAAGTCTCACCCTCTGCAGTCACATTACAAAAAACATACACAGCATCATCAGCCATTCCTAGATTAGGATCAATCCAATACCAACCTGTTTAAAACAATGAAGTGTTAATTAGTAAGTTCAAAAAAATATCAAGTGACCACTTCTTACCATCTTTGAATTGAGGATGACCAAAGAACAAATCACGGCAGGTGCGTACTGGATTTTCTCGAGTTCCGACTGGTTTTCTTATCCTATCCATTTCCTGTCGCATAGCGTATATTGAACTGTACATATCAAGGAATTTCGGTTCCATGTCATCCTTCTTCTTCTTCTTTTTAGTAGGTTTTTTAGTTGTTTTCCCAGTAGTCTTCATTAATTCGTTGATATCATCATCATACACTTCGTCTAAAAGTTCTTCCATCGCTTCAATATCTCGCCGCATTCTGGTATCACCCTTATCCTGGCTGAATTCTGTCAGACGGAAAAGTAGCTCAGGCGGCAGTAACGGTGCCTCAGCTGGAGGACCTGGTGGACCAGGAGGACCTGCGGGGCCTATTTCTCCTTTGTTACCGGCAACACCGTCAGATCCTTTGGGGCCTGGTGGACCTAAATCTCCTGGCAGACCCTGTGGTCCATCATTTCCCTTTAAACCAAGAGCTCCCTTAATTCCTAAATCACCCTTTAATCCTTCGTTTCCAGCCGGGCCGCGAGGACCACGTTCTCCTTTTTCACCCATATCACCTTTAGCTCCAACTAAACCTAATTCACCACGATGTCCTTTTTGACCACGTCTTCCACGATCACCTTTAGGACCAATAGGACCTGCATCGCCAATTTTTCCTGTAGCCCCAACCTCACCAGCTTTACCGGGTGCACCTGCTTCACCAGCTGGACCTGGCGATCCTCTTACGCCAGCCGTGCCTTGCATGCCGGGTAAACCTTGTGGTCCATTAATACCAGTTGGACCTGGTGGTCCAATATTTCCGCGATCTCCTTTCTCACCTGGCTGACCTGGGCTTCCTTGCATACCAGCTGGTCCTTCTGGACCTTCTCTTCCAGGCGGACCAGTTTCACCGGTTCTTCCAGCCGGTCCAGGCTCACCGGTTAAACCAATCTCTCCAGGCTTACCGTCAATTCCCTCAGGTCCTTGTTCACCTTTTGGCCCTTGTAATCCAGGCTCACCTGGATTTCCAGGGAATCCTGGTGATCCAGCGTTACCTTTAGGCCCTTCCAATCCTGGCAAACCTCGTTTTCCTGGAACGCCAGGAACTCCTGATTTTCCATCCTCTCCTTTCGGTCCAGTCATACCTCTCTCGCCATCCTTTCCAGGTGGGCCGATTGGTCCTGGTTGTCCTTGTGGTCCAGTTTCTCCTACATTTCCTTGCTGACCTGGTGGTCCTGGAGGTCCCTGTCCACCATCAGCACCACGAGGACCTTTCCGTCCAGCTTCTCCAGGAGGACCAGCAGGGCCCAAAGCACCCATTGGACCGTCATCACCACGTTCTCCCTTAAATCCGCTTGGTCCGGGAAGACCTTGTAAACCAGGCGTTCCTGGTGGTCCAGGTAAACCAAATGGTCCATCTTCACCCTTAGATCCTCTACGACCCATTTCTCCAGGTGGACCCTTTTCGCCAACAGCTCCAGGAATGCCTGGCTCACCTCGCAAACCTTGCGATCCCTGTGATCCTATAGGTCCAGTCTCTCCTTGATTGCCCTTAAATCCTTTTTCTCCTGGTTGACCAGCATCACCCTTATCACCATCTTCTCCAGGAGGACCGATTGGTCCTGGAACTCCAGTTAATCCTCTACTACCCGGTAAACCATCTCTGCCAACAGGCCCAATAGGACCTGCATTTCCAGGTTCTCCTTTAGCACCTGGAGATCCAGCACCGCCAGGTGGACCAGGACGGCCTTCTGGCCCTGAGGGGCCTTCCTTTCCAGGTTCACCTTGTTGACCCTTGTCCCCAGTTGGGCCTATAAGACCAGGCGTGCCCACTTCTCCTTTTAGACCAGGCAGTCCCTATGAAAAAGGTTTTTGGTTAAATTACACAATGTAATAATACATTTATTGCAAACTTACTGGTTGTCCATGTATACCACGTTCACCTGGGAATCCTGGCAAACCTGGTTGTCCGACTGGTCCTGGCTTTCCGTGAGCACCAGCTTGACCTTGCAATCCGTCTTTTCCTGTATCACCTGGTGCTCCTGGCTCTCCTGGTAGTCCTGGTAGTCCTGGAACTCCAGGCTCACCATTAGGACCAGGTTCGCCTGCTGGTCCTGGAGGTCCAATCACGCCAGCAATCCCAGCTGAACCGGGTTTACCAGTTTCACCCGGTGCTCCTCGTTCTCCAGATGGTCCTGGTCCTCCGTCTTTGCCATTGTTACCTGGAGGACCAGGCATTCCAACAAAACCTCGAGGACCTTCTGCTCCTTGTGGACCCATTTCTCCTGTTGATCCAGGTGGTCCTGGTTGGCCAGTATCACCCTTAGGGCCTGCTGATCCTTCATTACCTCTACGCCCACGTGAGCCACGGAATCCCTTAAGGTTAATAATGCAAATGCTGTTTCTATTCAAAATCAGGAATTATATTTTAATTATTATACATACCCTAGGACCAACTTCGCCTCGTTCGCCGGCCGCTCCAGTATTACCCTTGGAAAAACATTCAGTTTAATACGACTTCAACAAATGTAAAAACAAAATTTTACCCTCTCTCCTTTAATTCCTTGACTGCCGATAATTCCAGTAGCTCCTTTATCTCCCTTATCTCCGGGTGCACCAGAGTATCCGGGAAATCCTTGTGTTCCTTGCTTTCCTTTGTCACCTGGAGGACCGATTATTCCAGTCTCACCACGAGGACCCTCAAATCCTTTCGGACCTTCTGGACCTTCTACTCCATTTGGTCCTTGGTGCCCAATAGGTCCACGTTCACCGATTGGTCCCATATCACCTTTCTCGCCGTCATTGCCGCGATCTCCTTTATCACCAACATCTCCAAGCGTTCCACGCTCACCGACATCACCCTTAGGACCACGTCCACCCGGGAAACCTACGGGACCTTGCACGCCCTGAGGACCTGTATCACCTTTAAAACCAGATACACCAGGATTTCCCGCTCTTCCTGGAGAACCTTCAGCACCAGGCAGACCAGGAAGTCCAGGCTTTCCGGGCGGACCATTTATACCAGTCGGTCCAAGATTTCCTTGTGGACCGGGAGAGCCAACAGGGCCAGGGGATCCTAACTGGCCCGGAGCTCCAGCTTGTCCTTGTGGACCAGGATTACCCTTTGCGCCGGGTTGTCCTTCACTTCCAGATACGCCAGTATTTCCTGGAGCACCCGGAAAACCACGAGGACCGCTAAAGCCTCTTGGTCCCATTTCACCAGGAAGTCCGATAAGACCTGGTGGTCCATCTTCGCCTTGTATGCCATCATGCCCTTGATTACCCTTTTCTCCCGATGATCCTTGTCTGCCTCGGTCACCTTTTTCACCCGGCATTCCAATTGATCCCAAATTTCCAGGTTCTCCTTTTACACCCATTTCACCAGCGATACCACGTTCACCATCTCGGCCCGCTCGTCCACGTCTTCCTTCGCGACCCTGTAGGCCCGGTAAACCTCTTACACCCATAGGTCCCTGTAAATGGTGTCAGTTAAAATCCGTATTTAAAAATTGTTGAACAAAACAACAGACCGGTTCGCCACCGTCTCCGGATTCTCCTTTAATACCATCCAATCCTGGTGGTCCAATTGGTCCTGGAAGCCCAGTCAAGCCCATTGGCCCTTCAGAACCTCTCATGGCCATCTGCAAGGCAACTAATTGTTTATCTTAATTTTTGCAATAAATACTCGTAAATCCCCAACAATACCATATGTTGTGAAAGCATTTGACGCAGAGCATCAGCCTGAGTATCTGGTCCTTTTTGATCCCCTCCTCCAGCTTGACTAACCTAAAAACAATTTTGTTTTAGGTTGTTTGCAAGAATAAAAAAAAAAAATACTTACAGGAATCATAAATACATGACCTGGTGGACCTGGTGAGCCAATTTGTCCTGAAAGACCTTCTCGTCCAGTATCCCCTTTGGGACCTACGTCACCTTTTGGCCCAGGATACCCTCGATAACCTTTTGGTCCGGGTGGCCCACGAAGAGGATTGTATGGCAAAGAAGCTTCTCTGTCAATTGGGTCTTCTTCAAGTGAACTTTCTGTAATGTCAAGACCTGGCAGAACGGACGGTTCTTCGGTGGTCGACACGACCGGGATATTTCCTTTCGGTTGGTTTCTATTAGTAGCCGATGAATCCGCGCCAAGGCTAGGAGATTCCAAATCAAGCACATCATAATAGTCCAATACATCATCATTGTCTGATTCCAGGTCAATATCACTGTCAGCTTCACCTGTCTGGTTTTGTTGACTCAAATTACGTGAACCTGATACACGTCTAGTGTTTGACGATGCAGCATTATGTCCGAATGTCCCACTACCTGCAGATCCAATACCAGATGTACTGATTCCACCAATAATTCCTCCAGACTGACTTCGCCCACCGGTATTTCCCGAACCACGACTCGTTGATGTGAGGCTAAAAACATTTTCTCCACCACCAACTCCCATTTGAATTGATCCGCTTCCCATTTGCGATGAACCACTTCCCATTTGCGATGAACCACTTCCCATTTGCGATGAACCACTTGACATTTGTGATGAACCACTTGACATTTGTGATGATCCACGTCCTATTTGTCCTTCCATTTGACCACCACCACGTCCACCAGATGACGACGATGATGAGGATGATGTAAATGACGACCCACCTCGGCTTCCTGCAGACTGGCCAGAAACTTGCCCGCCTGCATCTCTTCCACCGCCTCCTGAACTACTGGAATATGAAGTGTATGTTCGGGTACCACCACCGCCACTTCCACCACCCGTAGTTGTTGTTGTGTAAGTTGATTGCGATCGGCCTCCTCCAATGGGATTGAAAGGCATATCCATTTCGGCACCACCTCGATATGAAGATCTATGTCCATTACCTCCGAATGCGGCCCCAAAATCGTGAACAGTTGAACTACTTTCAAATGTGCCACCAAGTGAAATCGAACCCGGGCAATTTGGAGAATATTTTTTACAAATTTCGTAAGCGTGATCTGGACGGTCTGCGATTTGTAGCATCTGAATATCGCCGGTAAAGAATCCTACGTCTTCCATAAGCTGTTGACCGGTCAATATTAATCCGTCAGTTGCAATTTTAGAACCAGGTCGTCTTTGTACCGACTTGGTAACCTGCGTATTACAATCCAGCATTAGTGTAGCTGAATCTCCCTTGACACTTATTCCGATTCGATGCCACCTGAGAATAAGAATTGTATTAGATAACCTTGTAACGCCTTAAACCTAAATAAAATGTTACTTCTCGTCATCAATATTAACACCAAAACTAATAAGTGGGTTATCTGGTGGATTGCCGTCGGTATCCTGGTAATAAAGAGCAACATCCGCTCCCACCATCAGTGCCAAGACATCTTCACTGTCTGACGAATAGATGGAAAACAACGGTACACGTCCGATATTGGCACGTGGCCTTAGTGTTACTAGCAGAGAAAAGTCCGCGGGAAATCCATCGGGGAAAACGTCTTTTGTGCTAACTGTAATCATTGTGTCTCGCCCAATCGAGTAGGCAGCTTGATTGTAAGTTTGGTAGGCTGTACGATCGTCGCCGCACATTCCTTTTGTACCATTCACGCCAACTGGCAGCTCTGTTATGCCGAATTCTTTAATCATGTCTGTCAGGCCATCTGAAAACACACAAAATTTGTCGTAACGATTGGTATTTACTATTTGGTAATATTTAGCTGAAGCGGCACATCAATTTAGCAGCAATTATATTTCAGCGACTAACAATCAAGAAGTATATAAATTCTTCTAAACGTTTGGCCATTCAATTGGCAAATTTGCTATTAATACAAGGAATGAATCAAATTCGGCACGCAAATTCTAAAACTAAAATTGGCAGTAAGGAAAGGACAATTGACAGCACAAATTGACATGATTAAATATTCAAAACATCCAATTTATGCATGAGTCACTGAATGCCACATTTGTTAGAAGCCGCCACTAAATTAAAATCCTGGATAATTGACTTTCGATTATGTATTCAAAAATTAATATAAATATAATCCCATTTACTGCTACAAAAATCTATTCAATAACTTGTACACTTATCAAACAAAACAGCCCAATGAAGATAAATGTCTCTTCTAAACGATTGAAATTTATGGGTACCAGCTCATCAATCTAGATTCTCACTTGCCAATACAAGAACCCCATTCTTCTATAGATGCTCCCATTATTACTAAATGTCTTAAACATGTCCCAATGAATCCACAGATCATTAAAGATCAGTGCAAACATTTCGAAACGTTCAGTAATATGAGAAACATATGTGTCATGCGAAATATCGCCTCACTGCATTGGGGAAGGTCAGAACAGTTTCATTTGTAAGGAACGATTTAAACATTAAGAATTATCAATATAATAATAAGTAATTGTTTATAAAGTCGTTAGAAACAATTACCCAAAGCCATAAAAGTAAAAGCTAACAGAATATGTTGGATTGAATGCAAACGCTACAAGTAAGCATGCTGAGACCGCCCATTTATGCTCACATCGAGGCGATGGGGTCAAATGGGAGCAATGTTTATATGGGCAATAAAATAACGATTTAAAATAGTCGCACTTACATATGTTTGAATAGTTTTATGCTAAATGACTCAATGGACGCCTTTATGTTGAATGTGGCTGCGTTGGGAGCAACATTCTTCGGTATTTTAATTGATAAGCGTCAGAAAAGATTAAGAAGTTACAGTTCGGTATGGTTAAAATATGCAAGGGGAAATAGTTCTATACTTTTTATTTACTAAAAATCTTCAATTATTTATAAGAACAAATCAATTAAAGGATTTGCGTTTAAAAGCCCATGCTACTCGTAAGATTCGAAAACATTTGATCTAGTTACTAGAAATTGAATATTACAAAAATTATCAGTTACAAAAATAATATGAACCAAATTGTTATCAGAAGAGAAATTAATTCTAATGGCCGACATAGACAAGAAAAACATCTGTAATTTTGATAATGATGTAGATGAGGTCAAAGAGTATCAAAACCCCGTTATAGATAAAAAATGTAACCCACAGTGATTGGACTGGCTAACTTACCTTCGTTGGCTGCACCATAAGCTGATGAAAGTATTCCAAAAAGTGACAGTAGCACGAACCAAGTACAATGGCGACGGTTTGACCTTAGCAGTGCTGAGGAAACCACTTTCCAATGAAGCGCCGCCATTTCAGCACTCATTGGATATCCTTGCTTATTTGCCTTTTTCTTTTTACAGAAGTCTTTTCTTAATCTATGCACGAAATTCACTCGAGTGTCATGCGGTTGACATAGTTATTGGCTCACTAAAGACACAAAACATGTAAAAACCTTCAGCGTACTTAACAACGAACTTACATCCCAATGTGGCCCATGCTCGATCTTTGAATGCATATCTTTGTGGGGTAATCGCGGACTAAAATATACAACTATTGAGCAACAATTGTGCTGTAATCTTTTGTAGTGATGTAAATTAAGAAATATTCCAAATTTAAAAGAAACTTGAGACGATGATCTCGTTCTTAATCAGCAAACGTTATTATATAAAAACTTGTATACACAAGAGCCGAAAAAAAATTGATAGGAAGTCTGAATGAAATTCGGAAAAAAATATTATTAAAGTCTATTTCAACATCAAAACATAGATGGAATAAAGAATGAAGATGAATATTTTCGGCGGAGGGTCTCTAACTCAGTGTGGCTTTCTGATAACATATTGAACTCTATAAGGAAGTAGCGACGCTCTTTATCAGCTAATGCTCAGTTATTTTGTAGCTATTTTTGAAGATTGCCATTGCGAGAAAGCAGAATGGTTACCGAATTTCCTAATATCAATTTATTTTAATTTTTTTTCCATGATTTGTATGTTCACAAAGTATTTAAAAAAAAAACCGACATGGGCCAATTGAGAGGTTTTCCTGCATAATCACTAAAAACACTTTTCTATTCCTTTAAAATATATTTTTTAACATGTTACGTAACAATACAAGTAACAATATTTTAGGAAAACTTAATTTTTTGTAGAGAATTTAAACTATGTTCACTTTAAACAATTTTTTTTCATTCACTTTTCACTCTATTTTGTATCCCACCAATTGAGAACTTTAGAAGATGATGTTAATCCTATGGCGACCAAATCGAAACTGACTTTAAGACTGTTAACGGTTGTGCGTCTGACCACTGGGTCTCTTTTCATATTTTAATTGCCGCTGATAGTAACCTAATAAAGCCATAGAGCGATAGAAAAGTTACTAAATGGAGATTGTACTGGAAGTCAAGAGAAGAGAGAGGTCACTTTTTAGAATTTCTTCGCTTCGATTCTATCCTAAAATTGACTCATAGGCGCTTTTTCAATTACAGTCAGTTACTCAGTGTCCATAGGCTTGGGGCATTTTTAGCTAAATAGTTTCCCAAAGAAAGGTTCATCTTGAGAAACACAGTTCTTTTCAAGCAACAACCAGATAACGAAAAAATTTCAACAGAATTCGAGTATCTTAATTATACTTTTTAAGTTTATACCTCAATTCTTAAAGATTCTAATACCTGAATATTAGAATTATTTGCCAATTAATTTATGACCGCGTTCAATCAAATCAACACAGTTTCA